>LTAE01004724.1:14925-27354 GCA_001647135.1 Pontederia paniculata | reverse complement strand
ATCCCCCCATCTAAATTTAGCGGTGTCCTCGATGCTAAAGAAGTCTTAAGGAGGAGAAGTGGGTCGCTTATTAGTTTATTCGTCTTCCTCGCTTGGAGGAGGGTTGGTTGGCGGAGGCAAATAATCTTTATTCTAAAGATGCCACTCATTCATTTTCTCATAGGTGTCGTATATTGTGTTTGTTACCATAGCATGCTCCGTTGGGTTTGTCAGATTTCAACTACTTTTTTCTTGCAGCTACCCGATATTCTTCTTGCTCGCTTGAACTTTTTGTGCGATATTCATTTGCTACTTAAATTGCTGCTCGTGATATGCCCTCTGATTTTGAAACATCTCTTGCATTTGGGCTTGAAATCATTCAAATTGGCCGCCCTAGAAGATGAAGCACCGACATATGAAAAGGGTTGATATGTATAACCCTCTTGTCTAAGAACACTAGGGATGGGTTGATCTTGAGGAGATGGTCCTTGATCGGATGGTCTGTCTCACCGATGATGATAGATAAGTGGCTCAAGATCTTCATCTTCTTCGTCTTCATCATCCTTAAGTCTTGGGTTTCTTTGTTTGAGGCCAACAGTTGAAAATGTCAAATTCTCTTCATTTTTCATTGCAACTCTATCATAGTCCGACAATGGCTAAGTATACTATCACCTCAGAATTTAAAGTAGTAGAAGTTACCAATCTTTCTAATCATCTTGATATTGACACATGTGTCAATGTCAATTCTATCGCTCCCTTCATCTAGTTCCAAGCCATCCACATCATAACCAAGCGCAAGTGAAATGGACTTATGAGTCCGTGGAAGATGGTTTTTTCTCTTTTTCTAGTGAGGCATCTTGAGCATGTGCTTTATCATGAATGCACCAATATTCACTTCCACTTTCTTCATCATAGCCCAAATATAAAATAGCTCATTGTCCCTCATGACTTCATCACTATCTCTTCTACTAAATATAAAAACTAACAAAACACTAGATTAGTTATATGAGTTTCCTTGTGATGTGATAGAATAGATGTATCATCATAGGTGACTTTCGTCTAGAAAAATGAATGTTTAAAGGGGGCACTTGGTATGCGCCATCCATTGGATTGAATGTTATACACCATACTAAATTTTCCATGAGTCATCTTATGCTCATTATTGAACAATCTGAAAGTTATCATTCCAGGATCGGGGCCATCATTGTTGCTTATCTTCACATCCAGAGAACTCACAAATTCCAAAGTTGTCTTTTTTAGGTAGGCCAACGCATTATCATGAATCATCATCATCCAATATTATCAATCATGTAATAAACATCTTTTTCAATCCTAAGATCTTCTTTGTCTGATCATCCATGCAGCGAGTGTTCGCAATTTGCCTTTTCGACAAGACTTCATATAATTTTCTTTGGTCTTCATCTCGAAACTCAATATCATATGCATTGGATTGTCGAGTTGAGCGCCCTCTTCGGCTCCCACGTGGCCCAATGATAGTTGCTTTTCACAAAAAAATGGAATGTGAAAGAAATATGAAGATGAATCAAACCAAGATGCGCCCATTTTTTTTACATTTTTGGCTTGACCCAAATTCATATTAGTGAGAAGTGGATTCATCGAGTGATACTATGGTTCATTCAAATAATTCATTCAACATGTAGGGCTTAATTCTTTGCCCATTTATAATAAAATCTCTTGTGGATTCACTTAATTTATATGGCTCCATTTGAAAGAATTCAGGACACTTGAAATGGATCTGACCATCTAGATTTTAGTTTGCTTGGAAATAACTTCAATTTTGAGTCAAATAACAATATATCTTGCCCAACCTTGAACTGCTTCACGAAATATGTTTATCATGCAATATTTAACTTTTTCTTTATACAACTTGTCATTTCCATATAAACCCAGCCTAAATTTCTCAAGTTGACTTAGTTGTAGCAGTCTTTTATCTTTCGCTCTTTTTAGTTCCATTTTTATTTTTTGAACAACCCAATATGCCTTATGTTTTAACTCCACTGGTAAGTGACAAGTTTTTCCAAAACTTAATCGATATGAAGACATGCCTAGAGGAGTTTTAAAAGTGTTTCATATGCCCAAAGCACATCATCGAGCGTCAATGATCAATCTTTCCTAGATTATTCACCATCTTTTGAAGAATCAACTTCAGTTCTCGATTGACTAACTTCACTAGGCCATTAGCTTGAGGATGGTATAGTGTGGTAACTTTGTGTTTGACTCCATATATTAACCAACACAAAATCTAGATACTTTGCAAAAGTGACTCTCCCCGTCACTTATTATGGATCTTGGTACACTCAAGCTAGTGAAAATGCACTTTTTTCAAGAATTTGAGCGCGAGCTTAGAGTCATTGGTAGAACTTGTAATATATTCCATCACTTAGAAATATAATCCACTGCCACCAAAATGTAATGGTCGTTACATGATGACAGAAATGGACACATGAAATGGATATCCCATACATCAAAAGTTTCAACTTCCAATATTGATTGTTGAGCATTTCATTTTTCCGTGTTATTTTCCCCATCCGCTCACATCTATCACATGACTCTATATTGGTATCTTTATACATTGTGGGGTAACAATATATGCACTGATGTATTTTGACTATGGGCTTTTATTCATGCTAAAATGTCCCCCACATGCTAAAAAATGGCAATGAAGTAGAATTTCATAGACTTCGTCTTCAAGAATGTATCTTCTAGTCATTTTATCAACACAAAACTTAAATAAAAAAGTTTCTTCCAAAAAGTAATGTTTAACTTCCTAAAAGAATATATTCCTTTGATTATAATGATAATTCACTTGGGATTATGCCTCTTACCAGATAATTTATCAAATCTGCATACCATGGAACATTGGCAACAACTAGAAGTAATTCATCGAGAAAACTCTTGTTGATTGGAATATCTCCTTTTTCTCTTGGTTCTTCCAATCGGGACAAGTGATCAACCACCATATTCTCCATTCTCTTCTTGTCTTTAATCTTCAAGTTGAACTATTGGAGTAGTAACACCCATCCAATTAGACGTGGCTTGGTGTGCTTCTTATTCATGAGGCACTTGATTCTTGCGTGATAAGAATTTATCCAATGCGAACACCATAGCTAAGAACTCATTTTTTTCTAGTTGCATAGTTGAACTGGGCTCCTTCAAGGGTTCTACTTGCATAGTAAATTACATGTAATCTCCTTTCCTTTCTTTGCCCTAGCATTACTCCAATTGCGAAGTCACTCGCATCACACATCACTTCAAAAGGCATGCTTCAGTTAGGTGTTACAATGATGGAGGCTGAAATCAGTTCTTGTTTCAGCCTGTGAAAAGCTTCCACACATGCTTCATAAAAAAAAATAGTTTCTTTATTAAGCAAATTGTATTATGTTTTGATGATCTTAAAAAAAATTGATAAATCATCGATGAAAGTCTGCATGACCCAGAAAACTTCGCACTCCTCTCACAAATGTCAGTGATGGTAACAATGCACTCAACCTTAGATTTATCTACCTCTATCCCTTTTGAGGAGTTCTTGTGCCCCAAGACAATTCATTCTTGTACCATAAAATGACGCTTTTCCCAATTCAAGACAAGATTCGCTTCTTCACACCACGTGAGAATTTGTGATGGATTCAGAACTAGGCACACATCAAATGGTGACCCAAAAATAAAAAAAATTATCCATGAAAACTTCCATGGTCTTTTCTTTGAAATATGAAAACAAAATCATCATACAACATTAGAAGGTTGCGAGCGCATTACACAACCCAAAAGGCATACGCTCGAATGTGAAGGTTTAGTAAGGGCATGTAAACATTGTTTTATCCTGGTGCTCTGGAACTATGTTAATTTGATCATACCCAGAATACCCTTCTAAGAAATAATAATATTCATACCCCACTAAGCGCTCAAGCATTTGATCATGGAAAGGTGACAAAAAATGATCTTTTTGAGTTGTATTATTCAGTTTTCTATAATCAATGCATACTCTCTAGCCAATTACTGTGTGTATAGGGATAAGCTCATTTTTCTCATTTGTCACTACAGACATGCCTCCCTTTTTAGGTTCACTTTGTATTGGGCTTATTCGAACTATCAAAATTGGATATATGATACCCGCATGTAGCCACTTGAGGATCACTTCTAGTAACTTCTTTAATGTTAGGATTGAGTATTTATTGGTGTTCAACACTAGGTTTGTAGTTTTCCTCCATAAGAAAGTGATGCATACATATGGAGGGGTTTATTCCCTTTAGGTCAGCTATGGTTCATCCTATGGCATGCTTCTTGTCTCTTAATACTCTTGAGTTTCTCAAGTTGTTGTCAAGTGAAGTGTTAACAATCATAGGCAATGTGCTATTAAGACCCAAAAACACATATTTGAGATGAAATGGAAGTGTTTTGAGTTCAAGAGTTGGATGTACTGTATGAGAGGGAGATGAAAATTCTTTACCTTTCTCTAGTTCTTCAAATTTTCTTTCTCGATTGTAGGGTATGCATCTCGAGGTATCCAATGTCTGGGTAATATCCTTAACTTCATTATGTATGCCTTCTCCATCATCTATCTTCAGTAAGCAACTCTCCAACTGGTTTTGATGGATGATATCATCAAAGACTTCTCTTGTCTATTTATCAATGCAATTCACTTGAAAAACTTGATATGACATAGCTGGATAGTTAGTAGAGTTTGAGATATTGAACTCCACTTGTCCTTCACCTATAGTGGTAGCAAAAAATGATCTTCCTAAGATGATTGAGATTTCGACACTTCTTTCATATCCAAGACAATAAAGTCGATTGGAACGAAGAACTTGTCAACTTTTAGCAATACATTCTTAAGTACTCGATTAGATTGTGTGATGGAAAGATCAACTAATTGGAGCATATCTGTGGTTGGTTTGAGTTCCTGTAGTCCATGCTTCTTGCATATAGAAAAAGGCATAAGTGACACACTTTCTCCCAAATCACATAATGCCTTTGTCATATTCAAGTTTTCAATGGTACAAAGAATCGAAAAACTTTCTAGGTATCTCAGCTTGGGTGGAAACTTTTTTTGCAAAACAACACTGCATTCCCCTATTAATGTAATAGTCTCATGTTCTTTCAGAACCCTCTTTTTCGACATGATTTTTTTTCAAGAACTTTGCATAAGTGGGGATTTGTGCCATGGGCATCAACAAACGAGATCTTAGAAGTTGTTTGAATAATTTGACAAACTTTTCGAATTGTTGGTCCACATTATATTTGTGAAGCCTTTGTGGGAATGGGATAGGAGGTACATAAGGTGCAGAAGGTTTATATATTTCCTTTTCTCCACTCGTGGTCCCCTTATCTGATTGTCTTTGGTTTTAATTTCAGTTTGAGGTGGGGTTTCGTCTTGTCTTTGTCCTTTATATTTGCCTCCTCTATCTTCCTTCCACTTCGCAACTCTACTCTTTACAATGTTCTTTTGAGTTTTTCTATGTTTGGCTGGATAGGCTTCCTTCTTCTTTCGAATTGATTGAGGATGCCAATTGGCCAGCTTGATACTCTAGATTGCGGTTGGATGTGATGAGCAGCTCCATATCCTTCTTTATTTTCTCAAATATGTCACTAGTCGCATTAGTCAGCTTCTCTATGACGTATTCCCAAGATTGTTTTTTTTCTCCTCTTGAGGTGAGAAGACTGTTGTTGATAACATTGTTGAGGCAGAATACTACAATCGAGGAGGTTGTTGGGTTGCATTGGGTTACTCCAAGAAACTCCAGGATGGTTCCTATTATATAGCTGATAATTGTTGTCATATGAGTTACTTCTTATATTTTGATTCTCCAAGTAGTTTATCTGTTCAGAATTTTGCATACATAATATAGCATGAGGTCCTCCATAGCTATCATAGTTCAACGAAAAATTTGTCACTTGGTTAACTTGGTCATGATTCATTCTCGACATGATACTGACAAGTGCATCCACTTTATCATTAAGAGCTTTGTAACTTTTCTTATCAATTTCCTCCAAAATTTGAGGGATCTCCAAGCATCTGTTATCGATCAAAGTAGTCCAAAAGAATACATGCTTATGGATATAAACTATATATGATTGAATCTCCCCTTGCAGCAGAATTGTTGTTGAATCGCATGGGTGGCATTAGTCCATTATGGAAGATATCTATTAGAAGCCAATTGAGAATTGTGTGGAGTGAAACCTTCCTTTGCATGACTTTGTATCTTTCCCATGCCGCTCCCAAAATCTCATCATTTTTCTAACGGTAACAACTGATTTTATTTCTCAATTTAATGTAATTTTTAGGTGGACAGAATCTTATCATAAAGTCTTGGAAAAGCTCATTCAATGTGTTGTGTGATCCTTCAACTTGGGCATCTAGCCAGTCTTGAGCAGTGTCTCTCAAAGAAAAAGGGAAAAGTCACATTTTGATGGCATCACTTGGTACTCCATTAACTTTGAAAGTGTCTCATATTTGGAGGAAACACCACACATGAGTTTTACGATCTTCATTTGGTTCACCTCTGAACTAATTAATTTGGACCATCTAAATCAAGTTTACCTTCAATTCAAAATTATTAGTTGCTACTCTTGGCCTCACGATATTCAGTTGAACTCCGCTATAGTTGGTTTGTAGCCAAATCTTTCATGGGCACTTCCTTATCTTAATTATTTGCCTTGTTTTCGTTTCTTATTGGTCCACCTTGAAGATTTCGTTCATTCACATTTTGCACATGTACTTTCTCTAGCCTGTCACCCTATCCATTTAATAGCGGAATATTATCTTGGGCGACATTCATGTTTTGTCTTCTTTGTCTTTTTGCCCTTAGGTTGGTCTGCAGGTCCTCTCGATTTCAAGATTGAAGAGTTCCAAGACCCTTAACAAACAACACATTACAACAAACACAAAAACAAATGCCTAGAGTAATAACTACAAAAGAATTTAATATTGACACCTCTCTCCAGGAACAACATAAAAAACTTGATAAAAATTTTGCAAGTGTATAGAATTTTATCTAGTAATAAAAAAAGCGTACCCACACAGAGAGAGAGAGTTTAAGTATTAAATTTAAGATGAGATTGCTATTATCTAAACTAGGATTAGCGGTCAGCAAAGCAATTATAAGGTGCAAGAATTAAATCCAGACAATGTTACGAATAAATAGAACATCAAAGTCACAAGATTTTGTTAATGCGAAAAATATGCCCTAGGATTGAATCTATTTAAGAATAGTCGATTGATTTCTTGACAATGATGTTGTTATGTTATCCATTGTTATTTATCTTAATTATCATCCATTTATTTTTCAAGATAATATAATTCTAGTCAACTCAGCCCGCATACATTCTCAAATCATGCTTTATCGACTTAACTGCATAAAGATCATAACAACAAATAAATCCTACAAATGAAGCCTATTTCTAGGACATGCATTTATAATTCATTTGACAAGACTACTAGCCAACAATATGGTTTTCATCAATTGGTAACCTAAATAGATCTAAATGGATAGCTAATCATAATCAGATCTGAGAAATACAAATCGTCAAGTGAAAAACTTAAATCACGTGAATATTTCAAAATCAAATCAATCAAAACTCTAAATTTTATCTAGCCACTCATTGTTAAAGATAATATCATAGATTTCAGCATGAAAACAAAATGATCATTATCCAAAACCAAAGAGAGAAAAGATGTTCAAAAATTACAAATATCTACAAGAGTATTGTGATGTATCGATCTATCCTCTATTGTTCACATTTTCCTCTGCTCTCCCACAATGTTTTCTTTTCTTTTTTACATCTCAACTCCTCTAGGGCTCACCCCATTTCAAATGACCAAATACCTTAAAAAATTCAAATTACACCATTAAAGTTGAGTCGATATGAGCGTCATCAATGTCAATATGGGTTGTATCGTATAAGTGTATGGAGAGAGTTGTCAAGTCGATACAATTGGGGTGAAATTTCCTCGAAACACCATTTTTACCCCTCATTCATGTCACCTTTTGATCGTGTTTTGCATGCCACTTGAGGCTTTCTTGCCACCTTTTTACCAAATTATAATATTTTTATATTTGACTAACTCATTTTCAGGAAATATTGCATTTCGTTATAAAAGTGAGTTTACTATGAAATTTTGGAGCTAATAATGCAGAAATAGACAAGCAAGGATCCGTCCCTTCACTTTCCAATTTCAATCGGCACCATTGATGAAGGAAATCCCCACAATCAAGAGGCAAATTATCGAAGAGAGTTTCCAATTCAAGTCGACCCCAATAGTGTAAATATATTACAAACCAATTAAGGAAGGAATGGCGACTTAGAGGGATGCAACCACAATTGAAGGAATCACAATTCAATAAAGAATTCGCCTTGGGAAAATCAAATCCGGACAAATAAGGAAAGAGATCACTAGGGACGCCTTGGTCTGCAAGCAAATTATTTTGGAGCAAACTGTCGGCAGTTGTTGGATATCACAAACGCACGGTCACGGTGAAATTTTCCTTGATCAAGACACGATGGAGAGGCATCCAGAGGGAGTCTATTTAAAGAGAAGATCAACATCATTTAGGGGGTTCGACCAGGGAATTTCTTGAGTGACAACAAGGAAGAAGCCACATCCTAAGCCTTTAGTTTTCTTTCTAGTTTTCGAAACGATGTTCCTACTATCCCTCATGGGTCGTAGATACTAATTTAGTTTATTTCTGAGGCTCTATGAAACCTCAGGCAGACTTTGTATTAGATTACAAGTTTGGCTCTTTACCGCCATGTGTTTAATGCTTGTGAATGATTTAAGGTGGCAATTTTATTCGCACGATAATCCTCTCAAGTGTATGTTTCCCATACAAGCCAAGCCTGGAAAGGATCGCTCATAGTTGTGCATCTATCACAAGTGGAAAACCGTCGCACGTTACAACCCCGCTTGTGACAACACTTGTGATGAGATTGTGATGAAACTAGAAATCGATTTAGTGTTCTGATTTAATCGAGAAAGAGTTACTTGTGGAGTGTTTGATCTTTCTCAAGTTAGTTCAATGGAAGTTAACTGACATTATCCTCTATTGATTTCGAAAGACTTACATATATTTGATATTCGGTGTTTTTATCGAAGTTGTTTCTCTTCATTTGGGTCAAGTCTTGACCAACATCATTCGAGGTTGTGTAACCGAGAAACCTGCCATAACTGTTGAGAAATGATATTTTCTTGAATTTCTATTGATTTACTGATTCTCTTCATTCGAGTTAAACTCGAGGTTGTGTAACCGAGGAATCTGTCATAACTATTGAGATCGATAAATTCTTGAAGTAGTCATATCCCTAAGTCTATATTTCTTCTTCTTCATCTATATCAAGCCTTGATCGGATTGTTTAGGGTTGCGTAACCATAGAATCTATCTCGACTGTTGAAGAACAGCTAGCTTGCGACGGACGGGTGTGACTATCCCCTGTTTTATATGTCTCACACCAAGATGATCAGTTGGTGTGCATTTTCGAGAAGGATTAGTCGCTATTAATAGTCTCAGTAGCAACTCTTTATTTGGGATTACTCTTGATCGGGATCGCTCGATGTCATATAATCAGGGAACCTATCACGACCAGGAGTGTTCGCTTGTAACGATTGACTGTGATGATCCATATGTTGAGTTCGGCACCAACCTTAGTCCTTGTGTGTACATCCTCACCTGGACCAAGCCTTGACAAGATCGTCTGAGGTTGCATGCGGAGGAATCTGGTGTAATAGGGGAAACATGTCAGCCTGTGATTACTTAACAGATTGATTCGTTTGTATTGTTTTTAAAATATTTCAGAGGATATTCTTGTGATGACAATGGATCTATCCCTAGATAATTTCCTCAATCAATCAAAGACTTTGCATAGTGAATTCTTCGATTGGATGAGTGAGCAATGGAATGCTGCATGCTTTTCTTCTTTGAACTCATAGAATCGATTCATTCGTTTTTAATGTTTGACAATTACATACGAGCCTGTGGTGGAACTTTGCCTTGGAAATATTTTTTTATCATTGATATCTTCTCTATTTACTTTCTCATATTTAAAAATTCAAAAACAAACCCAACTAACAATATTTTCTCCTTATGCTAGTGTAGTTGATTTAAGAATCTTCCTAAAAACCTAGTTGGCCAGTCTGTGGATCAATCCCAAATTACTACAATTATATGTGTGCTTGCAGAAGCAATAGTTTGTAATTTGGTGTTTTATAAATTTTAAATCTTATCTTTGTAGTGTACAATCGGGTGTCACTAGAGCTGTCACAACTTGTGTCAAAGTTTGATATTTTTTGTTACAACGTGACCTGTTACATGACGCGCATCACATAATAAAAAGATTTTCATTTATTATATATAAGAATGTGCATTACCTTATTTATTATATATAAGAAATCCAACTAACAATTTAAATTATCATGTTTACTTATAAAAAAAGATTATTAAGTAATATATGTCATTTTACAAAATTATCTTATATAAATATTTTTAAGTTAAAAATTTTATATTATTAAATTGTAACTTATAAATTTAAATAATAAATTCACAAGTTAATGTATTAAGTAATCAATACCCTCAAAAATTTAAATTACAAAACAATATCTATAATTAATATCAGTAATAATTAATAAAAATTACTTTAATTAATAATACTTATAATTAATAATTAATGACATATTTGTATTCATAATATGATAATAATAATATAATATTATATAAACATTATTTAAATAATGTCTATTATTATAGTATAAAATTATTGTTTGTGTTATTACTATATGATATATTTTTACTGCATTATATTTTATTTATGAAAGATTTAGAAGTGCGAATATGAAAATAAATATTAGTAAAATTATCACTAGGTGGTAATATGGAAAGACACTCCCTCTTAGATAATCTGGATTGACACTTTAGAGAAAATCTACATTGGTAGACAATCTAGATTATCTATAAATTAGAATAGTAAATAGAGTAATCTAATGAGTCTAAGTAATTTTAAGTTCAGATTACTAGTAATATATAAATATTACCATAGAGAAACGCTATCCTAGGTCATGAGAATTAAGCCACCAAATCTCATAATTTTCTTCCAACCCTTAGAGACCATCGTCGTTGCACCGGCAAAACAACACGGATCACATCACCCAGGACTAGATCCGTGTTGACCGATAGAAAATAGCAACATGGGACTTGACATCGGTCATGTCTTTTAAATGCGAACAATGTCTGCCTAAGATTATACATGGTGCTCAACACGGACCTTGTCACCATTGATGCATTGATTAATCGAGAAGAACCTGCAGACTATTAGCGCACCGTGTCACTTTGTACACGAATCATGCCTTTGGTCGCGTTCTATTTAACCCAAGTCGTGTTAAACCTATGGAAACTATTAATGACGCATTACACAAATCGAACTATGTTCGGGGGATAGAGATACCCTAGAAAATATTAAAGGATAAATTGATAAATGGGTCTTGTTAGAACATAACATGGTTCGCTCCGACCGACCGGAGGAGAGGACATGCACCAGCAAAATGAGCCAGAAACGGGCTGCGCGAAGATGATGATGACTGAAGAAAATGAACAAAGACTACATGAGGGGGATGAAACAATGGACACATGATGGAAACAGTGTAGGATCTGGATGGCACCAAGAGGGGGGGTGAATTGGTGTATTAAAAGTCTTACTCTCTTTTACTTAGTTTAGACGAGTTATCAGCGGAAGCTTGTAAATGCAAACATAAACAAACAAAGAAGAGAGTAAAGAGAAAACAAACAAACAAACAAACAAACACCGAGTTTGTTGACGAGGTTCGGCCGAACTCCTGGCCTACGTCCCCGCTTCGATCTTCTCCCACGAGATGTCCGGAGATCACTATATCCTTCTTTAAGGGTGAAGGCTCCCTTATAACTTCTCCTTTCTTGCATGAGGACAAGGAGACAACCTCTTACAAATCACTCAAGAACTCTTGGACCCTTATACAAGGGGAACTAAGGCTTTCACTCGCTTGCACAATCTGTCAAAGTTTGCCAAAGTTAGCCAAAGTTACTTCCCAAGACTCTTGGGATTACAATATATACTTTGCACTAAAGACCTAATTCTCTCTCTCAGAAAACTAGCCATTAATGCAAGTACAGTATCTTCACCTACTTCTCCGATCACCCGCTGCTCCAGCTTTGGTGTGAAGTCTCCCACTTGAACTGCCGCCTGGTGCTTCGATCGTCCACCGCTCACCCCCGGGCGTCTGCAGCTTCAAGTGCTGAAGCATTTCCCCTCATTCAAGCAACTTCGGACGTCCGCCACCTCCTGTGGTTGCCCGGCCCTGACTTGAGTACATCTCTTCAACTGATCGCTGGTCGCCCGCTGATTCCCTTCAGCTTCCTGGACGCCCACTCTCCGGTTGAAGAGTTCGGCCAAGCTCCTTCGGTCGACCGA
>LTAE01004724.1:3432-14220 GCA_001647135.1 Pontederia paniculata | reverse complement strand
GGCGACCACAGGAGGTGGCGGAGGTCCGAAGGAGCTTCATTGAGGGGAAAGGCTTCACTCAAAATTGGGGAGCATCCAGGATGCTGAAGTGAGTCAGCGGGCAACCAGAGATGGGCTGTAGCTGGTGAAGGTCAAGATCGGTCGACCGAAGATGAAGCGCGGGCGATCGAAGGAGCTTGACCGCACTCTTCAACCGGAGAGTGGGCGTCCAGGATGCTGAAGGAAATCAGCGGGCGACCAGCGATCAGTTGAAGAGAGGTACTCAAGTCAAGGTCGGGCGACCACAGGAGGTGGCGGAGGTCCGAAGGAGCTTCATTGAGGGGAAAGGCTTCAGCACTTGAAGCTGCGGACGCCCGGGGGTGAGCGGTGGACGATCGAAGCACCAGGCGGCAATTCAAGTGGGAGACTTCACCTAAGCAGCGGTCGACCAAGGCTGGAGCAGCGGGTGACCGGAGAAGTAGGTGAAGGTATTGTGCTTGCATTAATGGCTAGTTTTCTGAGAGAGAGAATTAGGTCTTTAGAGAGGGTCCAAGAGCTCTTGAGAGAAATCTGTAAGAGGTTGTCTCCTTGTCCTCGTGCAAGAAAGGAGATGTTGTAAGGGAATCTTCGCCCTTGAAGAAGGATATAGTGATCTCCGCAAATCTCGTGGGAGAAGATCAGAGCGGGGACGTAGGCCAGGAGTTCGGCCGAACCTCATCAACAAACTTGGTGTTTGTTTGTGTTGTTCATTTTCTCTCTACTCTCTTCTCTGTTTGTTTATGTTTGCATTTACAAGCTTCTGCTGAAAACTCATCTAAACTAAGTAAAAGAGAGAGTAAGATTTTTAATACAACAATTCACTCCCCCCCCCCTCTTGGTGCCATCCAGATCCTACAATCCCATGGGGAAGCGAACAATTAGTAGAATTATTGTTCTCAATGCGTTATCTAGACTATTAGAGCTAAAGGAGAAAAGACTATGCTAACAATAGAACTTAGAAAGAGGATATCAAAAAAGTAGATGTGCAAGGTACTAAAGTGAGAATATATATAGGAGGGAGATGTCCTAGGGTTTCGAATCCATCTAGGGTAATCATGCAAAAGGTGTAGTGATATAACATGCCATAGGCTCTTGCTTCACTCCAATAATCATGCATTTCTCTTTGAAGGCAACTCAATTCTAACTAAGGTTAAGAAATTACACTTTCATGCATTCACTTTAACAATAGTTGCATTTCATTCATGATCATAAAGAAGCAATAGAAGGTAATTCTTTTTCTAGATAGTACATATATATCTTACTTAGAAAAGCTACTAGTTGGATAAGATGACTTTCATCACTTAGCAACCTAGGATAACTCGAATGAGGTAGCTAATCTCATAAGAACTAACAATACATGAGCTAAGCAAAAGAGTCATATACATGCATAATTACTATTCCAAAGAAATTGAACTTTAAACTCCATCTAATCCTAAAATAAGAGATATTAGTTACCCATAATAAGAGAGGAGGAAGAGAAATCAAGGAGAGAAGAAATCATCATAAAACTAGAAATCATAAGTTCAACTACTAACATTCAATACAAATCAATGTTTAGACGCAAAACATTTATTGTACCTTTTACAAGCTTAATAATCCCTAAGTATAAGTAAAGCCTCAAATTTTTGGCCTTCAAAAACCCAAAGAGAGGAGAGAGCGAGAGTGTGATCTAATTATCACTTATATAGCACTGTACACAAGGCCACCAACCACTGTAGATCATATAGAACTCACTACAGCTCCAGTGGACTGCACTACGGCCCATAAACATGCACTATGGCTTGAGGATATTACTATGGTCCTTTGTGCATGCACTACGAGCAAATTGAGCTTGCTATGTCCATGTGAGAATGCGCTACGGCTTGAAGATATTTGCTACGGTCTAATTTGAGATGTGCTACGTACGGTCTTATGCATGTCGAATGAATTGTTGAAGTCAGTTGATCACTTATTGGAGTTGGTTGAACCTCCTCCTCACTCTCCCAAGGTCAGTTGAATCTCTTCAAGTCGGTTGAACCCATCCAAACCTTTCGAATCCTGCAAGAATCATCCGACTTTGAGTAGATACTAATTCTCCGAGGAATTGATATATATTAAAGCTTGAAACACATGATAACACTATGAAACAAATGCAATGCTCATCTTGTCTATGCATTTATCACACTTATCAACTCCCCAAAACTAAATACTTGCTTGTCTTGAAGCAAATGTCATAGGTAGTAGGTTTTAAGAATTCATATCATATAAAACATATCATCATCAAGGAAATACAATTGCAAACTTTTGAAAAAGTATAACATTTAAGTCATAAACATAGGGTTGAGTCACTCCACATCGCTAATTCTCTACACATGCCATTATCAATTTCAAGAGGTTATAGTTCACATCACAAATCTAACTACGAGTGTAGGTCAAGTTTTTATAAGATTTCGGGAACAATAACTAAGTATGATGATCAATGAGATTATAGGTGCATCAAAGTTCAACTACACAAGAAAGGTACTCTTATCATTCATGCTATGTCACACAAAAATAAAAGAAAATGCAATGCATGTGACTTTTTGAACTTTTTCTTTGCACAAGGGGGGTTCACCATTTTCTTTTGCTTTGCTCTTTTTTTTATCTTTTTCCTTTCTTTTGAGCATTTTTCATTTGCTTTTTTTCCTTTTCTTTTGCTCTTTTTCTCATTTTCCCTCCACGTGAATGCATGTGTATGTATGTGCATTGGACATGACACCCAAAAATGATAATGCAAGAATGATTTAGCGTATTCTCGCGACTAAGAGCACAGGTGCCCTGCCATGAGTCTTTGCTCTATGGATCTTCTCATTTCCCTTTTCTTGTGAACTTAAACTAAGAAACTGTGCAATGCACCCATGCTTAGATGAAAATTCCCTTTGCTACTTCCACTCAATTTTTTACCCACAATATAGATAATGATGATAGTTTTCACCTCTCTTCTAGCATATGAGGTCCTTGGACATGTCTGGAGTAAAACAATCCATTATACTTCAACATAACAAAAAGTTCATTTTCAAAATACTTGCAATGGCATTCCTATCAACATGTGGTGTGCATGATACAAAAAAAATTAAGCATTCAACATTAGGGGGATCATACATATAAGGGTTCATGGCATAATGGGAAAAAAATGTAATTTATCACACGAGTAAGAGGTCAAAAGATGCATGTGAGTTAACTAAAAAGGAAATAAATGATGAAACTATGATCCTACTCCCCCAAACTCCTCCAAACTTAGCATGAATATTATCATCAATGCTTCAAAAGAAAGAAAATATACTAGGTAGGGGGTGGAGACCAATCTTCATGCTCGATGTGCCAATCATTTAACCTCTCAACCACATTCATGGAGGCATGTTGTTCGCACATGTAGTTCTCTCTCCTCCACATGTCTTCTTGACACTCCTCAATTCTTGTCAACTTCCCTTGAATGTCTCTTTGCCCTTGGAGGAGCTCTTGAATACTCGTATAGCAGTCTGTCCAATCACCAGGTGTTGTATCAAAAGACTGCCCTATCTCAAATGTAGAAGTATGTGGGCGTCGTGCATCATGGTGGGTGGAATGTAAGGATTTGTCTCCATCTCCTCTCCACCTAAAGGTTCATTTACACATTGCTCCTCTTTCCATTCGGCTATTATGGGGTGTCTCTACTGAAGGCCATCTGTATTGAAGCTCCAGTTGGCTTCAATCTTCAAGCCTATTCTGCAGCGGTCGGGTAGAGGGTGTGTGTATGTTTCATTGCGAAACAGGAGGTGGTAGAGGTCTCCAACTTTCTAGTTTTTTTACAATTTTTTTATTCTATCTTTTCAATATTGGAAACATGTAAAAGGATGATTTATATTGCTAGACTATCTTAATGAGTTTGTATTTAAAATTATTGTTTTCGCATATTGTTGCCTAGTATTTTGGTCAAAGTCAAGTCAAAGAAGTATTATCGTAGTGTCTCCAAGTTTATGATCTGCCACAATGGTGGGGTGTGGATTTGGGGGCATTATAGTAAGGTATAATAGCCTAACGAGAGGCACTTCTTAGTTGTCGCTAAAGAAATACAATCCATGTGTAAACATCACGAACAATCATAGTGCCATCAAAGAAAATTATAGGTAAAGTCCCAAGAAGGTTACCAATATGGAAGTTATTGTTTAATTATCCTTACTTTTTGTAAATGCAGATGGATCCAAGATGTTTCACTGATTGAAAGGCAACAAACAGATAAAGGGTGTGACTGAATTCGAGGACAGATTCATTTTTAAGGAGGTTATTATGTAACACCCAATAATTTTAAATGAATATTAAAAGGATGAAAATGAAAGATAAAGTAAGATAACGTAGGATATGATTAAGATTAGGAAAACGATAAGCAGAGTCAAAGTCAAATTATTATCCTAATCTTTTAATATTCCTAATCCTACTCCATGGGTTTCGAAAAGGAAGACTCCTACCAAACTAGTTTTAAAAGACTCCTAATCATATGAGATATAGGAGGAATTAAGTTAACTTTGACTAGAATTATGCTTGACGAACTCCTATATAAGAGGTTAAGAGGGAGGAAGCTCTCACCAAAATTCTTTCGCATCCCTCTTTCTCTCTCTCTATCTCTCCCTCTCTCTCATCTCTCTCTGGGAAGAACAAGAAGGCACCGTGAGGGAGGAAAGGCATGAAGGAATTAACTATAGATCAAGGTATGTAATGTTAAAGGATCAATCTTAGAATACTGCTTATATTAATTTAATGTAGGAATGATATCAATCGGACATGGACCGTGTCTTAGTCGACATGACCGATTTTAAGCAAACATCTATCGCATCATCAGGAACGCAAGCTATGTGTCACTAGATCATGAAGGGATGACCGAACACGGGCCGCGTCTCCTACGAGTATAGATCGTGTCTGACTACATGCATCATTTCCACCTGGACACGAGTCATGTGACCCATATCACGGGCCATGTCCCCTGCACGATAGCCACTATGTCGTTCCAAGCACCGACCGCGTCTTGCTGCGCAATGTGAGATGCAGGGAATGCAGGCCGCGTCTTCATCGGACACATGTGTGCCTCGCATATAGCCACGAAGATGGAACAAAAATCATGTAGCACCTTGACATGGTCGGTGTTCCACAAAGCGTACGTGAAACCCTATCACGACCCGTTCTTAACTTGACATTGATCATGTGGAAGGACACCGATATACGATATATCATACGCGAAATATTTCCACCGAGGAAATAGATGTGTAATTTAAAACATACTGGGTCTTCTCTAATGCGGGCCATTTTCCTAAAAAACGAGAGTAATCTCACAGTTTCTCACACCCAAACACGGATCATGTCATGGACTGACACGGGTCGTGTTATGTCTGATGAAAGTTAGTCATGTTATTGTTCTAAAATGCTTGTTGATCCTGATGATTATTTTTCTAGGATATCCTGATCTTCACCACTAATGATATAACTTTAAAAAATGTTAATGTTTGTGATTAAAATTATCCGCATGAAGAGGAGGGCCCCGTCGACTTCGAGATTTATCTCGACTGCAGGATTTATTCCTGTCTGCAAGATTTTATCTTGATTGTGGGGTTTACCTCGACTACGGGTCCATATACGACTTATTTCTGTTGATTCATGGCCTAGCTAGCCATGCCTGTGGCGGGATAACCCGAATCTTATCGTGTCTGGTAAAGGTTCACATATTGATTATAATGATTAAGATAATATAATCAGAAAAGAATAAAGTGGACTTCAACATACTAATTGCTATGCATTTTGATACGACTGATGTTCTTGCTAATGAAAGAAAGAATTGAGCATTGAACAACTGTATACTATAACCACTGCGCATCTTAGTTGTGCGACTAATGGGTCCATGACTGAATTATAGTTATTGAAAAGGTAATTGAAGGGTAAAGATAAGGGAGAAAGTAAAATATATGATAACATTGATATTATTTTAATATATGCTTTAATCTATTGATTATTATTATTACCCTGATATTATTTTAATATATGCTTTAATCTATTGATTATTATTTTAATATATTCTTTAATCTATTGATTATTAATATATGAGATAATATTTTTCCCTACTTTTGATCATGCAGGCAAGGGAGGTAATGATGAATAGGTGATGTCACTTGTGATGCAAGATTCGTGATGTGAAGGCTTGCACATGATGAGTCTAGCTTGAGTCCAGCCTACTAAGTATAATTAGTTTTTTACAGATAATTTATTCTATCTATCTTTTCAATATTGGAACCATGTAAAAGGATGATTTATATTGCTAGACTATTTTATTGAGTTTCTATTTTAAAGTTATTGCTTCCACATATTGTTAGCTAGTCTTTCGGTTAAAGTCAAGTCAAAAAAGTATTGTTGTAGCGTCTCCTAGTCTATGTTCTGCCACGTGGGGAGGTGTGAATTTGGGAGTGTTACATTCACATATGCAAATCCTTCAATTTCCACCTATTTATGCTTACATGAATTTTGTGAGTTAATCTTTAATAAGATTAAAATATATAAATAATGATTTCAAAACAATTACAATCTACATCATAAACATTTATAAATAAACTTTACATTGTTGACATTAGATTAATTATTATAAAGTAAATTAGCAAACAGGAGGCAGAGATAAGATCCCAAACCTAAACGGGTTGTTTGGTTCGTGGATAAGAAGGTGAATAAGAGATTATTCCGCTTTATTTTGCCAAACAACATAGTTAACCCTTAAAAAAGGTGAAGGGCAATATTGACGTTAAAAAAAAATAATCTTGTGAATAGTATCTTTTGGAGAGATAAATTATTCCATTACGTAGGTGGAATAGGTTTATTCTAGGCTCAAACTCAAAAAATATT
This sequence comes from Pontederia paniculata, assembly GCA_001647135.1. NCBI lineage: Eukaryota > Viridiplantae > Streptophyta > Magnoliopsida > Commelinales > Pontederiaceae > Pontederia > Pontederia paniculata. Next base: position 7,329 of record LTAE01004724.1, on the reverse strand, counting down.
AATATATTGGAATAAGTACATTTATTCCTTAATTTATTAATCATGAACCAAACAACCCCAAAGGGTACAACTTGTAATGTATTGTCAATTTTTTTGAAAAAAATATAAGTATTCATATAATATAAATATATATTCAAATATCTTATACATAATTGTTTATTTGTTTCATGTTTTTTTATTTAAACTAAATCAGTATATAATTATGATTTCATTCATTAAATGATATTATTTTAAAATTACATAGGGTAGCAACTATTTCAATATTTTTTCTTTAACATAGTACTAGTAATGTGGATTTAGGTCTTTAATATAATTAGCAATCAGTTCGATTTGTTTTTTAGATTCTAAATGAATAATTTGTCGTAAAATAAGATTTGTTTTTTTAGAGAGAATAAAAATAGATAAATGTAGTTAGAAATTGTTCATACCTAAATGTTTTAGTGTATACTAGTATGGTACATGTGAATCACGCGGAAGAGTGACAAAAATGCATGTTTCAATTTATTAATTTCTATCTTTTTTTTTTGTTGCTCAGGACCTAATTTTCAAGTCCCTAGTATTCTCTTACTCCTCAAAAAAGATAGAGTGAAATTTCACACTCCATTTTCATATATTTATAGGAGTAAATGTAGAATATTTAAAATAATAAAAAAGTATATTCTTACTCACTTCTTTTTGAATATTTTATAATTATTTTTTGATACATTGTGATAATATATTATATTATATGATCTAACAGAAAATCTTTGTTACAAACTAAATAAACAATTTGGTATTATATTATTATATTAGGTTATGAGAATTGGTCATATGTCATCTTCGATTTCTTCTTATATATATATATATATATATATATCATTTTACCAAGTAAAATGTTAGTCAGATAAAAGATGTGATATGCAGATAGATAGATAGCTATATCGGCATGAATTCAATAATAATAGATAATAATTAATTTATATACTAACCTAACTATACCTAAAAAAATTATAATATGTATAGTTATTCTTGTTAATAATCTTTTTTATCATAAAAAAACATATAGGAAATAGAATTCTAAAAATAATACTATAAAACGGTATATAAAATATTATTTTGAAGAAAGGAGAATGGATGAGAATTTAATAAAATGTGTAGCCAAAATTATTTGATAATATTAATACTTATTTAATAAACTAAAATACACAAGGATCAATTAATTTATTAAACTAGACGAAGGTTACCCAATTATCAAAGTAAATATTCTCGAATGCTTCATTCTTTTCTTTCTTTGTGTTTATCATTCTTGAAAAATTAACGGACACATGTTATGAGTATGCATTTCGAATATTGATAGGTAGGTAGACGTCAGTTAGTTTTTAGCTACTTTTGTAATTAACTATATATATATATATATATATATATATATATATCTTATAATTACTTTAGAAATTAGTTTTATGTTGGAGGTCAGTTAGACCAAATAACATTTTTTCAAAACCCAATTCCATCACTAACAATTATGTACATAGATTTGTGCGTGAATAGCCACAAAACGTGTGCCACAGTTAGATTTCACGACTTCTTCATTCAAAACACATTATCCAAAAAATTATAGACATATATAATAAATAATGGAATATATGGGTTCACCCCATAGTATCCGAGATTACTAGTCGCGGTTAATCTATGATGTCCCAGATTGAACACTTGGGTATGGTGGGTAAGATTCCTAATGAAAAATTTCCTGTATCTAGAAGACACAAACTCGAAGTCTCCTTAAGCGAGGAGGAGCTCTTTACCACTCAACCCCTAAGTATAAATTGTAAGAGATTAAAGGACGTGTGGAGCAACTTTTGCTCCACACATATGGAGTGCCATCTGATATGAAATCAACAACTGAGATCGAGGCGCAATTTATTTATCATTGAACAATGTTTTATGTTGGTTTGGATGTGAAATTAACCAGTTTAGTTGCCGGTTTAAGATAAAACAAAATGCCCTAAATTTTCTCTGTCTGTCTCTCTCCCGCGATTACTCTGTCTCATCTCCCCATGGCTGTTGCGTGTTTCCCTCTCTCCTGCGGCTACTGCATCTCATCTCCCTGCGCGGCTGCTGCGTCTCCCTCTCCATAGTTGATCCCCATGCAGTTGCCCTCTTATCGCCCCCGCACGACTGCTCTCCCCATCGATGGATCAGGTATCGTCTCAAATTACCAAGCATCATCACTTGGGGACATTTTTAACATAGAAAGAGTTCTTTAACATCATTGTCCCTCAATGATGAACCAACATGTTGAAAACTAGGAGTGTAGCAGCTAGTGAACCTCGCCAGTAAGACAAAAAAAAAAAGATATTGACATTTTCCATCTGCAAATATATTGATCTTTGTTTATAAAATCACCTAGTTCAAACAGTATTTGTTAGAAAAAAATAGGGTGCAAACATCCATTTCTTTGCTAAATTTCATTTTCCATACATACTACAAGCAAAGATTTATCAAACTACCAAAAGATATATAAAAGGTCAATCTCCAAAAAAGAATATACATATATTTATAATAGTTAAAGCAAACTAAAATGTAACATAGGAAAACATAGAACCTTTCAAAACTTACGAGAATTTCTATATCAGCTGCAACAAAAAAACTTAGCTCCTTGGGTTTCTTTGAACCAGATGAGATAAAAATTATGTAAATTATAAGTAGATTTCTCAGCATAAATTAGTAAATCTTTTGAGTGAATGATTCCAAGCAGTAAGGCATTATGACTCCAAGTTAATGCAAGAAATGTAATCAATTGTGATAATCTTTTCTTGCTCTTATTGTACATAGTTCAAGTATGCACACTTTAAGCCTTATACTGGATGATTGCCTATTAATTCTCTCTTTTTTTTTTTTGGAATTTACTCTAGAGAATTTGTTATTGATGTTTGAGACCCTACGTGAATTTTTTGGTACCAATGCTGCCCAAACATTGTGAAGAAAATTTTAAAAATAACTATATGCAAGCGTTTGGTCTCACTCGTTGAATCTAGGATCCCAAGATTGTTTTGATGATCACAAATTTGTGAGGGAACTTAGTTTGGACTAATGAACTTGTTGAGCTGATTTTTGAAACACAGGATATTCAGGTTCAGAGCATGATAGGTTGACCAAAGTTAAAGAACATACGACCTATGCACATAGAAGACATAACAGAAGAACTCTATATGTGCAGTGGTCGTCCATAGCATATGAAGTGGTCGACCAATGTTGAAGGGAAAGATATAAGAAGTGAAGTCGAAGTCTAAATGATCGACCGAAGATATTGACAGGACAAACGAAGGACAAGGGCTGAACATGAGAGGTCTCCCGATGAAGAACAGTGGGCGACCAAAGGTTTCACACATAAACCTAGAGGTTGGAGAATGGGTGATCCACGGAGAAGTGGACGTCCAATGAAGAGACGTAGTCGCAGAGGGTTCTTGACTAAGCAAAGGAGAGGTCGTCCAAAGTTGAAGAGAGGACGACCGAAGATCCGAGGTTGAAGGCAATGGACGTCCAAGGATTTTAGAGGGAAGACAGTGGACGACCGGGAGATTGCAATGTTGGAGTGGACGTCCGAAGGCTCTGGTGTTGAAGCAATGGACGACCAAAGCAGATGATGGGATGGAGATCGATCGACCGAAGGTGATGTGCGGACGACCGATGGATATCAGGTGAAGACAAAGGTCGTCTGGGGTCTTGGTGAGGAGACAAGCGGACGACCAGGAGTTTGTCAGAACTGACAGAGGCTGGAGATCGAACGACCGCAGGATGAGCGGATGATCGATGAGGTGTTAGAGGTCGTCTGAAGGCTGAAGAAATAAAGCATCGGTCAACCAAGGTATCTGATAGGAGAAGGGTGGACGTCCAAGGAATCTGACGAGCTGTCAGAGG
>LTAE01004723.1:0-31171 GCA_001647135.1 Pontederia paniculata | reverse complement strand
TATTTGTTTATATTTGCATGTGCAAGCTTCCGCTGATATAACTCAACTAGATTAAGTAAAAGAGACTAAAAAATTTTATACACCAATTCACCCTCTTGGTGCCATCCAGATCCTACAAGAACATGATGCTGGTGATGCTACCCATGGTGAAGTGAAGATTGCACACGGCACTAAAAGTGGTCTTTTTTTATTATTGAGTCCCTCCGTATCAAGTCAAGTCAAGAGTCTTATGTAATTGAACTTTTAGGCTCAAGAGTTTATTAGCTTTCGAGTACATGTTGTTTTACTTATGTATTTTCATACTCTTTTTTAGAGAATTGTTTGTGGGTCTCACTACGAAACCTAAGTATGTACGTTGGTGATGTTATTTTCATGGATTGTCAAGAATTCTATAGTGTCAGTTTAGAATCCAAATGTGGTTATTTCATTTAATTTCCGCTATTTTTAATAAGTTCATTTCCTTAGTTAATGTCCTAGGAGCACTTCATAGGTGGCTGTTTGGGGCGTTACATATTAAGTATCAAAATCTAACAACTTTATATATAGATATACTTAGGTTTTTTTCAACATCTATGATTCTATGTTTGGAAAGTTGATGATCCAAACTCCATGTGCAATCACTATATATAAGTTGAGCATCCATGTGCAATCTATGATTCTATGTTTGAAAAGTTGAGTATCCACCAAGCATCATAGTTGAGCATGAGTAAGATTGCAATACTATCTAATATATGCCAAATGTTATTATAGAAGATGGATCACAAGGATGCACATAATGATCAAGTTGATGAAGAGCATCAAGCTTTTATATCAAGCATGCATAGAATGACAAGAGCTATTGAAAGGAGCACCAACAGAAGGAGGTCTAGTAGGCCGAACTCCTTTGTGAGGTTTATGAAGATAAACCCTCTAATATTCACGGGGGATAGAGATCCAGATTGCTTCATGGTTGTTGATTATAGAGGAGAAACTTAAAGTCATTGATTGTTCTAAAAAGCGAATGGTAACATATGTTATTCACCAACTGACTAAGCAAGCAAAAGATTGGTGGAAGTCCATGGAGAGAATGAAGTTTGCTGATTATGATGAAATTAGTTGGAAGAATTGGTGAGGCGTTTGAAAAAGAATACTTTCCGCAATATGCAAAGGAACAAAATCAAAGAGAGTTCCTTACTTTACAATAAGGAAACAAATCACTTGAAGAATATCTCAATAAATTTCTTCACCTTGAAAAGTATAATCCCTTAGGTAAATTGAGAGGGCTAGAGCCAACAAGTTTGTTGAAGGACTTAATCATGGATTGCAAATGAAAGTGGTGTGTGGAGAAACACCCACATTGGCCATGGCAATTGAGTGTGCCACTATCATTGATAGGACCTATCAAGTTCAAAAATGGGATAACAAGTGAAAATTGGCGAAGAAAGCAATACTAGAAAGGAAAAGGAAAATGGCCGAAGAAGTTTTGGAAGTCTTCCAAGAAGGAGGAGCATAATAAGGGAAAGAATATTGGCTGCCCAAGTTGTGGGGAGAACCACCCTAGAGAATATTACTTAAAGACCAGAGCTTTCTTGAGTTGTGGGAAGAAGGGTCACTACATAGGGATTGCCTAGAGTGACACAGCGATCAATGTGACTACACAAGCAAGGGCAAAGTGGATGAAGTTCCACAAAAGGTAGCTGGGTGAGCATACACAATGAGGGATGAAGAGGCATGCACCTCAAATGATGTGATAAAAAAAGGTAACATTTTAGCGCCAATCACCATGCAAATCTGTTTTTGATTCGGGGGCTACATATTCATTATTCTCTTGTGAGTTTGCTAAAGAATTGAATATGATGCTTGAATAATTAAATTGTCAATTGGAAATTATGACACCAGTTAGCAATGTATCGACAAGGAGGTACATACTGAGTGTACCCGTTACTTTAAATGATATTGAATTCTCAACCAACTTAGTAGTGCTACCAATGGCAGACTAGGACGTCATATTTGGTATTTGATTGATTATCTTACCATAATGCTAATTTTTATTATAGAGAGAAGATGATTGTCATAACTACTCACGAGGTTGCTCAAGTGTTGATTCATAGCATACCATCCAAAGAAGCAAGAATGATGATATCAACAATGAAAGCACGAAAGATGATAAAAAAAGGGTGTCGAAGATTCTTGGCCATAGTAATCACAAATGTTGCCCAACCCAAAGAGTTGGGTTTGATTGATGAAGCTAGTGGTTTTCTCGACATGTTTCCCGATGAATTTCCAGGGTTGCCTATGAAAAGAGAGATTGAGTTCAGAATTGAACTCATGCCAAGGTTCACTCCAATCTCGAAGTCGTCCATATTGGAATGCACAAGAAGAGGTAAACGAATTAAAGAAGAAACTACAAGAGTTGCTCGACAAAGGCTTCATTTGACCAAGTGTGTCACCATAGGGTGCACCAATGTTGTTTGTGAAGAAGAAGGATGTCATTAAGGTAGAGAGTCTAATGGAATTGTATGTTAGAGAGATCATCATACTACATGGGATCCTAGTCTCTATTGTGTCTGATAGAGACCTTTGATTTACAGCTAGGTTCCAGAGGAGTTTCCAAGACTCATTTAGAACTAGGCTAAACTGCAGTTCTACATTTCATCCACAAGCAAACGGGCAATCTAAGAGGATGATCCAAACATTAGAAGTTATGCTCAAGGCATGTGCATCATATTGGCATGGCAGCTGGGATGATCACCTACCATAAATAGAGTTTGCCTACAATAACAATTATCACCCCAGTATAGGTATGGCACCCTTTGAATCATTGTATGAAAGGCCATGTCGTTCATCAGCATGCTGGAGCAAGGTGAGCGAGAGGAAGCTAATAGGCCCAGAAGTGATAAAAGAATATGTTGCCAAAGTTGACTTGATAAGAAAAAGAATGAAAGCTATCAAAAGTCAACAAAATAATGAAAAAGAACATATTTTCAAGGTTGGAGGTAAAGTCATGCTGAAAGTATCACCAACAAAAGGAGTCATGAGGTTTAGCGAGAGAGGTAAGGTTAGCCCACGTTATGTAGTTCCATTCAAGGTGTTGGAGCTGATTGGCGAAGGAGCATGTCAACTGGCTCTCCCTCCTTTATATGGGCATGTGCACAATGTTTTCAATGTATACATGATGAGGAAGTACGAGCACGAGACACTAATGTAATCTGGATGGAAGAGCCGAACTTGAAGAAATACCTCACTTATGAAGAACAACCGGTGAAGATTCTAGATCATCGATTGCAATGCAAAGGAAACAAGAAAGTAGCGTTGGCCAAAGTAGCATGGAATCTCCACCGGGAAAGTGATGCAACTTGGAAACTAGAGTTAGAAATGTGCAAAGAGCATCCGATACTATTTGGTAAGCCTCTACCTCCTACCTGAATTCGAGGATAATTTTTTTAAGTGATTTATAATGTAATACCCATAATTTTAATAAAATATAAATTAAATAAGTAATAATATTTATTAGTTTGAATTCCTATAAATAGACTATTAGGATGAAAAGGAAACTCTTTTTGCTATTTTCTCTCTCAAACCCTACCTGTGATACCCTCTTCTCTTTTCTTCTTCTCCACAAGGTACAAAGGTAAGAATTTATATTTTTCTTCCTCATGATCTCTTCCTTTTCCTTTTCTCTAAATCAGTACCAAACCCCTAGGAGGACGTGAAAGAAAAACACCACACGAAGATCATGGAAGGGTTTAGCAGAACGTAAAGAACAAACAAGGAGAAAATATTAGGTATGTTCATAGCCGGATCCCTTTAGATTAAACTTCTCTTGATAGATAAATTGCATGCTAGATTTCTCTTGATGGTATGATTGATTTGATATGATGATGTTATGCCTAGAACCTTTGTTGCAAACCCATGATATATGATGGATGTTTATGCCCTAGAATTGTTAATTAGCCTTATATGAATAAATTTAATTGTAGAAGATTGATGACGATTGTTTGTGATTCATATGATAATGCTCTTCTTAGCATAATCTGTAGAAATCATAACTGCTTGATTCCCCATATGATGAAACCCCGTGTACAAAAAAACCCAGGACAAATAGGATGAAAATAAGGCCAAATCGGCTTGGAAAAATTTAGTCACGGTCATGACCAACAACTCATGGGCCGTGACAACTGATATGGGGAAAATGTTCTTGGTCACGACCATGACACACCAAGTCATAGTCGTGACATACCTATAGTAAGGTTGTGACGCGTCAAGTCATGAGCAGTGAAATGTAGGAGTGAATTAGTCCATTAGGTCACAATCGTGAAATATTGTGTCATGGGTCATGAACCTAGGAGGAAAAGTTATGTGTTCGATCATGCCCATGATCAAGATGTCATGGACCGTGATAAAAATAGACCTTTGGCCACGATCATGAACAATAAGTCACAGGTCATGACAAGATCGAAAGGAGGGTGTTCGATCATGATCGTGACGTATCATGTCACCGGCCGTGACTAAGGAAAATAGATGACCCTCCTTCAGTCACGGTCTTGACTTATAATGTCAAGGGTCGTGAAACTCGAGTCACAATCGTGACAAGACCAATCATGAGCCATGACGAAGTTTGGACCTTCGATCATGGCCGTAACAGAGTTTGTCACGGGCCGTGACAAATAATTTGAAGATGTATTTTATGTGTTTATTTTAATCCCTGGATGTTGTTGATGTTTTTCCTAAATTTTAAGGGCTAATATGTGGACAAGATAAATGATCAATCATTCTCACTAAAATGATTATGAGGTCTCCATACATTGAATATTTGGGAGCATCAATGTTATTGTTAATGGGGGATTGGTAGAACAACTGTTATTCAGTTCCTATTATATGGCTTTCTCTTCGCCTTGCAACAAAAGGATTTCTCGAGTATCCTCTCCGATCGTGGCTTGTCCACCCCCGCTGACCTATTAGCGAAACCTCTAAAGACTCTACAAAGTAACCCTTAAAGTCACATGAAAGTCATTAATGGGATGAGATGAATTTAATAAAATAATCACTTGGACTAATGATTGCATTCATCATATTGCATTAGATGTAAGAAAGGATCAATATTGTATGATAATATATTGTATTATTTCAAATCAATGGAAATAAAGATGATATTAAATGATGAAAGTAAATGATGAATGATAGCTGAGGAGTAATTGATGTTGACCGTAGTCATAGCTTACTCTTCATGCAAAGAAAACAAGGTATTATAAAGATGATGCATGTAAGAAATTAAAGAAAGATGATGAATGTTTAATGATGATTATTGATGATGACTTATGATGATTCATTATATTGTTATAGTTTATGCACGCGCTTTTATTCTATCATGAAAAGTATCTATCTATTGTTGTCTTACATATTGCTTTATAACTCATAGTGGATTATTTTTCTCCTGCTTTGGATCCTGCAGGTCAGTGATATAAGATGTTATGATGACTGGTGGTGCATGCGGCGATAGATGTTCGTGATGATGTTGCTTGCACATGAGTAGTGGTCCTGAGTCATGTAGTCTCCTGGTCTAGTTATTGTCGTTGAGGTCTACTAGTTTGAGACATGTTTATTTGATGTTAGAGTTCCGCAATTTATTTTATGAAAGTTGGATTTTAAAGTTTTAATTCTTTCACATTTTTATTGACTAGTCAAAGTGTCAACCTTTAAGTCATGATTATATATGATGTGTAGCGTCCTCAAGAGGGCATTATATTGTGTGGGGGGTGTGCTTCTAGAGGCGTTATAATACTCATTGTCGAGCAAAAGAAATGGCGAAGCTCCGTGACTAGAGCAAGAAGGAAATCCATCGATGCGCCGATCAAGTGTGCTAGGGACTGTGCTGAAATCCGTCTGCGAGAGCCTCCGATTCCGACACCAATGTGGTCTTTGAGGAGAACGTTGTCGTACCATCCAATGATTGAACGGCAGCCATAATCCATGGCGTCGTGGATGTCCTGGCAAAAGCCCTTACAAACTAATGGGTGTGAACAAATAGCTCGTCCCTCCACTAAAATGGGTTGGAACGCCTGTATACCTAAGCTATGCAAGGTGGGTGCTCTATGACAAACGTCCCTCAAGCGCACGGGGCCTTGTTGTAGTAATAAATATCGATCCCACGAGGAAGCGGCCAAGTACTAGAATTATATTCTCAAGTTGTTATCTAGACGATTAATGTTAGGAGAGAAAATACTAAACTATCAAGTATACTAAAGAGGATGAGAATGAAAGAAGTAAACAACTAATTGTTAAGATTGGAATAAATATAGGAGAGAAATGTCCTAGGGTTTCGAATCCATTTAGGTAATCATGCAAGGGAGATAATGATATAACAAATATTAGACTCTTGCTTCACTCAAATAATCATGCATCCCTCTTTCAAGGCAATACAATTCTAATTAGGGTTATGGAATTATCCCTCTTTCAAGGCAATACAATTCTAATTAGAATTATGGAATAACATTTTCATCCATTCACTCTAACAATAATTGCATTTACATTCATGAGCATCAAGAAACAATACAAGGTACTCCTATTTCTAGATAGCACTCATCTATCATGTTTAGTGAAATTTACTAGTTAATTAAGATGACTTTCATCACTTAACAACCTAAGATGATTCGAATGAAGTAGCTAATTTCATAAGAATTTGACAAGATGTTCACTAAACAAAAGAGCCGCATACACGCATAATCATTATTTCCCAAACAATCAAATCCTAAATTTCATGTAACCCTAAAACAAGAGAGATTAGTTCATCATATTTAGGAAAAAAAAGGAGAACAAATAGGAAAAGAGAAATCCATCATCACATTCAAAACACGAGTTTTATTTCGAGAGTTGTACATAACTAAAGATCAAAATTGGGTTTCTACAACGGAGACTTAGTTGAATGCTTTGGTGTCTAACGAAACTTCAAAAATTATGGACCTTCCACTAGGTAAGATTCTTATTGGGTATAAGTGGGTCCACGAGATCAAGTTAATGGTTGATGGGAAAATTGAATGTTACAAAGCGAGATTAGTCACTAAGGGCTATAATAAAAAAAGACTTAGTTACTAAGAAACAATTTTAATTTTAGCAGCTCAACACAAAATGACATTTATATCATATTGAACGTTAACAATGCTTTTCTAGTATTGATAGTCAAGTTTTTGTATGGCCTTAAACAAGTCTATTGCTAGTGGAATCTAAAGTTGACTAAAATTATGTTACAAGTTGAATTTATTAAAAGTCATAATACTTTGCTTACTAATTTTGTTAGTGATAAATTTGTTGCTCTTCTAGTATATGTCGATCTCAATCATGAGAAACTCAATTGTTATGATTGCAGAGAATAAATTGGCATTATAGTCTCGAATGAAATTTAAAGATCTTAGGGAATTTAAGTTTTTTCTTAGTATAGGAATTCTTATGTATATATTATAGTGTAAACCATATCCATTGTGTTATAAATACAGGAAACAATGATGTACTAAAGATATATAATACGAATTGATTCATCTACAATTCTTATTTATTCTTTAATATTTGCAATTGTTTTGTTATTATTCTTTGTCCTATTGCATTCGGTAAGAAACTTATACTTAATGCCAATGTGATTTCATATAGCAATTAAATCAGTAATACATTGAGTTTCTATTGAAATAACTAAAATAGCCTAGCGTTTATGCATAATGTAATTAATTTGACACCGAACAAATATCTGGGAAAAATCTTTGTATATCTCCTTCCCGTATGCAATTATTTTCCTGTAACCTGTTGCATGTTATATGAATTTTATGGTAAAATATATAAATAAAAATATTATATTTTAATGATTTCAATATCATATTAAATTAGGAATATTAATTATCTTAAAGATTAAGTTATTAAATTTTTTTATATTTATACTTTAATACTTTATTAGGATGACTACATATATATTTTTGATAGTTTACAAAGTATCTTAAGACGCACATTAAATTGCTTTTTCCAAACATTTATGATGTTAGTAATGCACTTACCTCGTTTGTATATAATTAACATTCATTGATAACATGATGAGAGGTAAAGATACAAACGTGTATTCATTTCTATAAATCTTTCGTTTTTGTGTTTGAATGCTGTATTAAGGCTGTGTTTGACATTAATAGCGGATTAATAAGCGGATATCGATTTAAAAGTGGATAGAGGTTTATTCATCGGATAACGATTAATTATTAGCGGTTAATATTTAGCGGTTCGTTAAGGTGATAATAAAAAAGTGTTTGATAAATGTGATGGTGAAATTAATTGATAATTATAAAATAACGTAAATAGACTTAATACATTAATATGATAAATCATTTGATTTATAATATTATGTAATTTCTAAAAACTTTTTATGTGGTTTATGATAATTAATTTAGAATAATTTTTTTAAATAAATATACATGCATAAATAAAAAAATTAAAATAAAAAAATTGTATGTATTATTATCAATAATATTTAAATATATACAAGTATTTATGNATTTAGAATAATTTTTTTAAATAAATATACATGCATAAATAAAAAAATTAAAATAAAAAAATTGTATGTATTATTATCAATAATATTTAAATATATACAAGTATTTATGGTTATTACATAGCTCAAACTCTAATAGAAGTTCTAATAAAAAAGAAAGGATAAATTGCGTATAAAAGTTGAACATCTATTTTTTATCCGCTAAATGTTAATAAAAATAGCCTACCACTCAACCGCTAATCGCTAACCAATAAAATAATTTATCAAACATTTTACTCTAAAGAAAATAGCGATTTGACCAAGTCAAACCTCTAAACTCTAATCTAAATTCTATTTTTTTAATTGTCAAACACAACCTAAATCAAATTCTCTAAATTTCAACAGTTGAATGCCATATTATAATATTAACTCTTGCATCGAGACATTTATGAGTTTTATTACGATAACTATAATTTAATTTTCTTAATTACATGACATAGTGTTTTATCGGATATGTGCACATTAAATTGCCCCTTTTTGAACATTTATGGTTGCCACTAATGCATTTACCTCCGTTTATAATTATATACGTATAATTGATACCATTAATAGCATCATGATCGTGTGTTTTCATATAGCTGTTAAATTAATATTCTAATATTAAAAGTATTATGAAATATAGAAATAATTTCTTTTCGGTTAGAAGATAATAATTTGATATAAAGATAAAAGTTGATTCATTTTGTCGATTTGTTGAGGAAAAAACGCTTTGTTAATTACTATAATACAAATGCATGCACCTGCCGAAGCCACACTCGACTCGTGTATTTAGTTATATGTTTTGTAATGGGAGTAATGTTTGGATGAGACCGTTGTCAGGTATCTGATATTTATATTTTGATACATTAATTTATTTTCGAAGGCGTAAAATAATAAATATCATTAATATTTTTCATTTTTTTACAACAAATGTCACTAAAAAAATTAAAATAAATGTCGAAGTGTATATGCATTAGATTCACAACTTGACTGATTAATGAACCTTGGTTAGAAAATAAATCATGAAATTCTAATATAATGAATTTATATTTTTTGACATGCTGAACTAGATTCATTTATCGTTTTGGATTAATGAATTTGATTAATAGGGTTAGTGATGCGTTACTGGCTATAGATAATGGATACATAAAATAAATCGCTTATTCAATTTTAAGAATTAATTCATTTTTCTATTAGAAAGTTATTATCTAATACAAAGATAAAGTTGATAACTACTAATATAATGAAACTTTATTTATCATAAAGAAAAAAAACACATAGGCGATGGATTTAGCTATTTTCCATATAGTTCACTCTTGTAAAAAAATCACATAAATTCAATAATTATCGGACAGCAAATTGATGAGCAAAAAGAAAAAAGAAACATTTCCGATGATTTCAAGATCTGATATGGAAAAACGTAAACCAGTTTTAATTGTAATATCTAAAAATTTAAAACATCTTTCTTATACCTTTCCCAATATCCGTATTTTAATTTCATTAACTAAATGCAAATTATTAAAATAAACTATTTAAATGTCTAAATATTCCATACTCAATTATCTTCTATAAACTTATATCATATATGCTATGTACAATATGTTTAGTAAGAAATTTTATTAATGATTTTTTTAAATATACACAAATAAGATTATTATATGTGCATTTACCTACATATTCTTTTTCTTGGAAAAGAGAAAGTATCTTCAAAGATATGGAACATCAAATCAGTAAAATCACAATGATACAAATATAGTATTTAATTTGAAATCTGATTCAAAATGTACTATTAGAGAGATTGACTCAGATCTCTCTTTCCATGCCAAGAAAAAAAGAAGTTTATTTGATACATGAAACAAATAAGACTTTAAATTCAAATCTCAATATATTTGTTAACGTTTATAATTTGAGAACTGACATCTATTAAAAAAAAGAAAACCTAGGGAAAATGAAATAATAATGGGTACTAGCATTGAGAAAAAGAAAATATACAAATGAAAATCAAGATATTGTCACAACACAAAACAAATTGCTAACATAATTTTAAGAGAATAAATAATTGTAAAGAAAAAAAACTAAATATAAAATAACAGAAAAAAAATTAAAAAGTGCATTTTTTTGTTCTTTTTTGGGACATTAAATACATGCATCCACTCAGTCGACTCCCCTATCTTTTACTCACTCCACCACGCAACATTTCAAAACCCGCGCCCTCTCGTCGTCGTCGTCCACCTGCTCCACCTCGTCCTCCTGTCCATGGCACCGGCGGCCGCTATCGATCTCCCGTGCGATGGAGATGGCGTCTGCATGGCCTGTAAGGCCACGCCTCCGGAGGCCGAGATCCTCCTCTGCGGCACCTGCGCCGCCCCCTGGCACGCCCAATGCCTCTCCTCCCCTCCCGCCTCCATGTCCGCGGTGTACAACTGGCAGTGCCCCGACTGCAACCCCGCTCCCGACGCGGCCGCCCATTCCTCTTCCGTTGCGCCCTCCGGCGCCCACTCGGAGCTCGTGGCCGCGATAAGGGCGATCGAGGCTGACGAGACTCTGACCGAGCAGGAGAAGGCGCGTCGAAGGCAGGCGCTGGTCGGCCGCGTGAATATGCCGCCGGAGGATGACGACGAGTCTGATGAGGATGATGGTAAGAATAAGGGTAAAAGCAACGACGTTCTGGATCTACTGGACGAGAAGTTCAACTGCGCCTTCTGCATGCAGTTGCCCGAGCGCCCTGTCTCTGTAAGTTCTAAAAATGTCATATTTTTTCTCTCATATTTTCAGTTCCTCAAGAAGGATGTGAAATGTGCCTATAAAATGCGCATGTTCCTCTGCGTTGTTTAGTGTTAGGTGATCCTTTTGTTGTTCTACGGCGTTCATGATTGTTCATTTCATCTTGTTTTTTTTCTTCATGAGATCGCGCCGGAGGTAATAGCAAATCTTGCGCACTCGTTATATGAAAAGTGCCGTAACATTTTTTGCTGCTGCATTCCTCAATCGATGACTAGTTTTATATAGAAAAGTTTTGTTGTTGTAATCACAAGTTATATTTTCCTCTTTTGCGAATCAATATTGATATCACGGCTCAACGTTGTACATTAAAATTTATGTGCCCCATATGGAGACTTGGATTAAGATGGATGCTTATTTCTTTATGCTGTTGTTCCCCTAACACTATTAGAAAAAAAAGTTCTTTTGTTTCCGGTGTTATTTTTCCGAAACCTTATGATTTTTTTTCCAAAGTTTTTGATCTTGAGATGACTTTGCTTCTGGCTAAAAAGATGCTTCACATTTATTTTAATATTTTTTTGTTATATAAGCCATTACTACTCTTGGTTAATAGTAAGATCCATGGCTGCTTGTTTTTTCATGTTGCTTTTTCCTTAATTCTGGTTTCTTTGCTGTCTCTGTGTTGACTTCGTAATTGTTTATTTGTCTCGAATGTTTTGTCTGTTTTACTGCCTTACATTGTTAGCAAATCAAGCTGCTTAATGTAGTGAAACGTTGATGGTAAAGTAAACAGGACTGGGACCAAATGCATTCTGAATTTTTTTTCATATATGCGTTCAGTTTGTAACCAAATATGCATCCTAAATCATAAATTGACCACACATTTCTTTACTCTTGGCAATATTCTTTGTTCATTAAATTTTGATATGATAATGACTTATTGGATAACATAATACGCTCTGTACTCAAACAAACAAAAAGTTAAAGATTCAGCACAACGAAAATCTATGACATTAATTGTTTGGATCTATTTTATTTTTTTATATTTGAGGATTAGAAGATTCATTAATGCAAGAAACAAGATATGATGAAGACCACAATATTTCTTAACACAATTTCCCCTTTATTTTCTCCCGGAAGGGGGACCCAATGATAGTTGTGAGAAGCAAACTAGTGATGGTGAAAACACTCTTTCATGCAAAGAAGAAGAAAGTATTTGATACTGTACGTGCACTTAACTACTAGACTAATTTCCAGTAATGATCTCATTGTTAGAGAGTAGAAGTCACATAACAAAACATAATGCAGAATATTTCTCCGTAGGCATGTGTAGATGGAAAACTGTTTCAGTATCTCTGTATGGTATTGCAAACTACATGCTGTGGAATCTCTGTATGGTATTGCAAAGCACATGTTGTGGAATCTGTAGCAATTATGCTGTGTTGGCAATTGAGATATTTATAGCTAAATGAAGATGGATTAGATTAACACATCGCAGCTGGTCTTTCTTTCTCTCTAACTCGCTTGAATATATATAGGTTTGCCTCATAGGGTAAGAAATAAGGATGAAGTTGTATAACGAACTTAGTCTTTTACAGATATCCTCATTGAATCTCTATGAATTTCCAAGATTTAAAGTGGGCCAACCGTCACTCCCCAGCACCGTCCTTGCTAGGCTGTAAACTAATCAAAGGTCTACATATACATACATATCTGTATATAATACGAGTCTCCGTGTGTGCGTGCGCGCAAGCATGTGGCATTGAACAGGAGTTACGTGATATTTATGTCCTTTCTTCTGTTTTAGCAATAATCAGGGCACGCAATTTTATTGCTCATGTAGATGAAAGTTTCACTATGACACAATTTTGTAAGTTATTTTTAATGAATGATCTAAGTAATTTGTCCATTTAGATGTGTCCTTGTGTAAATTCTATTCTAATCTTTGTGCTCGATTCAATTTTTTAGAAGATATTTTGGACTTATAGAAGTTACTTAGAAATGAAAAATAAATAATGTGATGGTTCTTTCCATGTTTGAGGTGGGTCTTTTTTGCTTTCTAGCCAGAAACTTTGCACACCGTAACAATACTAATTAATAGTCATTTAAAGATATTTTTAATACTTATCAACTGCACAATGGATCAATTTATAAGTGCTATTCAATTTATTTAATGTTTTGCTGAAGCTACGTTTTGACACAACACTTGTGTTTGGATATTTATTCATATTAGTTGATGTCATACTTTACTATTGTCCTTGCATGTCTTGTTTATTTAATAACATGGCATATTGCAGTTCTCTAACCTAATCAAGCAATCATGTGAAACTAAGCTTATTATGCAGATAATGCTTATAACTATTAATGCGTTAAAGCATTGGTAAAGGAGTGTAAAATGACTTATAAATGTTCCTCTTATTGAATATTAAGGCTATTATGCTAATAAAACCTTGAGAACTATCCATCTAATTCATCATCCTTTTCTTCCTAAACAGAAGCATGTGAAATGAATTGGGGTCAGGGTATTAACACACATTTTATTGAGGTTTTCAAGATCACTAAAGTATGATGAACGAGTCCCCTTAGCTTGGATGTTTTTTGGTGGTCAATTCGGATCAAGATTTTGTTTTCTTTTTTCTCTTGGCATATCATACAGTAAAAAAACAAGTTCAAATTAGACAGAATTGACCAGGTATGGATGATTCTCTTAAAAAAATACATCACTCAAAAGAAAGAATTGACCTGGATCATGCAGTGTTAGTTGAGTCTCCAATTCAAATAGAACTGCATCCTTCCCCTTCCTCAAACATCAAGAATCACTACCAAAATTAAGTAATGATTCGAATATTCATGTACTTCTTAATATTACATAAGCTGGTCCAAATAGCGAGGTTTCAATCAGCAAATTCTAAATGAGTTAGCCTTAGGTTTCTAGGTAAAAATCCCTTACGAGTTAGCATTAGGTTTCTAGGCAAAAATCCTAAACTTTAGTCGTCATTTGAACAGTTTTTCTGATTTTTCATTTTTTTTTCATTTTCACACATTTTCCTTTATTCGAATATAAATAAGCAAAAAGAAATGTGTTCACTAAAAATGCAACTACAATCATAATTAAAGAAAAGAAAAATAAAAGTAAGCTGAAAAAGAAAATGTCATCATAAGTTTCATAATTCCAGTCTGCAACTTCCTACACCCAAGTACCCAATACTAAGGAAACATCTGATTAGTCTATAGCAAATGAATTTCATTTTTAGAAGAGGTGTGGTTTCCGCCAGTATAATCACATACCGATCTGAAGAGTTACTTTCCATTTGCTATTATGCTGACAATTTGACTGCAGCACACTCTAGTGGTCTTTTGGATGTGTGGCTGTGGGCATAACATTATGTCTCCTGTTCTGGTCACGGAATGTGTCTCTATTGGATAAACTATACAATCCGGTAACTTTTAATGTTTGGAAACTTTTTTTGGTGAAATTGGCGCCATGGATATTTTACGATATGATGAAAGATTGGATGGTTAACCATTGTTAATAATCGAATTTTCTTCTAAACAAGTTTTGTAAAGGACTCCAATTGCATTATTGTCTAACTTTAGAGGTCAAACTTGCCTATTTAACCATCTACCACTTAATGTTCAATATTGAGTAAAATTCTACATTTGTGTCAGTATTAATAACATGAGGTCGTCTAAAAAAAAATAACATGAGGCAGAAAGAGTTAATGATGTGGTTACTTGACATTAGACACTATTTATAATTAGTCAAGAAGTCCAGATTTATTATAATACACTTCATATATACATTGAGTTTTGAAGTTCTATACTCAATAATCTGTCAACATAATATTTAAAGGAAGCATAATGAGTGCTTGGAACTCAAATCTGCTATGAAGGCTCTTGTTTAAATCCACCCTCTTCTACTTGAAGGGTAGATTTTTCTTCTTACATTCATCATTATTATATTTACTTAAATATCCAAAATCTTTTTTGTATGATTAGTACATTTAGTCCTTTTCTTGACATGCATGATACACTTTAGCTTTTCACACCATTGTTCATTTTTGTATTGTTGCGTGTACATGTGAAATTATGATGCAACTTGTAATCAGGAAGGAGTTCTAAAAGTGTGGCATGAAGGATTCATCATCTTAGTGGAACTTTTTTGAATCCTTCTTTTCATGTTGTTTCACCTGATGCAATTACCAACACGAACTCTCAATAAATACTTTTTGGCCTTTTAGTTTCATCGCTCACTAATAGATGAACTTGATTACAGAGACTAATTTATGCAGATGTGACTAAGAGGGGATAAGATGGTCAGTAATTTGATGCAAACCTTCCATATGGAGCTTAAGTTTCTAATATAACTTTTGGATAAATGTCCTGCTAAAAAAACTTTTAGATAAATGTACGTCTAAAAACATTTAGATAAATGTGTACATAGCAAATGGATCTTAAACATGCAACGATTAAAATTGATGTTTAAAACATTACTTGTGAATTTAGCATTGATCTTGTTTGTAAGACTAGTGAGATGAATGTCTTGGAATAGTTAAAATTCAAAATTACAAATAACTTTGATTTGGTTTGTTAATGAACTTGTTCAGAGAAAAAGAAACTGCCTTGGCTATCACATGATATGAAAGGCTTTCAGTGCAATACACACTAGGATTTGTGTTCTTGCCGACCAACATTTTAGTTCGTAACATATTACATTTCATTGAAATTTCTTTAATATGTTTAGTAATTGTGGCGTGTCTTACAATCAATGATATGCCTCAATAGGCGAAATTTTTCTGCCAAAGTAGTATTTATTGACCTCGTGTTGAGTTTTAGTAATGTCAGTTGCATCCTTACCTCATATGAGACAGAATTCCTACTCATCTTGTGCTGGTCCTGTTTTACTGCTTTTGTTAATTTATTATTTAGGAAACACAACTGTCTCTTTTAAGCTTAACTGATACAAGATTTTACAGAAATATATTTGGAAATGTGGCATGATGTTGTGAAGTAATTCAATTTGTAGCTTGAGGCTCTGAAAGTAATTTATGGTTAGTCAAACTATGTCTTCGACATATTATTTGGTGAATGTTTTTGAGCTACTTTTTCCTTTATGACTTGGATGATTGTAATGGGATTGCTGAGATACACCTTTCTAGATTTTAGTAAAAAAAGCATATAGTATTCATTGAAACTAGCGCTATCTGATTATTAGGACAAATTTGAAATTTCAACACTTGAAGTTATTTTAGTATAGTGATTATTTAGTTGGATGACATATTTGTATCTTAGCCTGAACAGATCATCCAATTCCCTAAAAGAAACTGAATTTTCAATTCAAGCTGATGAGAGAAAGTGTTTCTTTTTTTCTTTTTTTTTTCTCATGTTTCCAGAATTTCTTTATTGCAGACTCCATGTGGCCACAACTTCTGCTTAAAGTGCTTCCAGAAGTGGGTAAGACAGGGTGGACATACATGTGTTAAATGCCGGGCTCCTTTTCCAGCTAAAATGGCAGCTCAACCAAGAATTAACTCAGCCCTTGTTATCGCTATTCGTATGGCAAAGACTGCCAGGTCATCTACAACTGGTGGGCTTATACATATTCAGCATTTTATTCGTAATGAAAATAGACCTGAAAAGGCGTTTACAACTGAGAGGGCTAAGAAACCTGGCAAAGCAAATGCATGCAGTGGGCAGATCTTTGTTACTGTTCCACCGGATCATTTTGGGCCTATACTTGCTGAAAACGATCCTAGAAGAAAGCAAGGTGTTCTGGTAGGTGAGACCTGGGAAGATCGGATGGAATGCAGACAATGGGGTGCCCATCTGCCTCATGTTGCAGGAATTGCTGGCCAGTCAGATTATGGTGCTCAGTCTGTTGCACTATCTGGTGGATATAAAGACGACGAAGATCACGGAGAATGGTTCCTATACACTGGCAGGTGTGCAAATTTGAATTTGTTCAGTTATCGTTACACTTATTCTTCTTATGTACTGCATAAGCTGTGAATTTTCATGGCGTTTTGCTTTTGGCTTTTGTTTATAAATTTAATTTCAGCAATGGAACTTATGGTAATGAGTATTCCAATGTATTATGTTAACCTAAGCACTCACTCCAATTTTCATCCTGTAGCCGTTTCTTTATTGCCTTGTCATGCCAATGATGTATGTACTGATGCATCAATGTTTATTGTAAATGGGCAGTGGAGGCAGGGATTTAAGTGGAAACAAACGCACAAACAAAGAACAATCTTTTGATCAAAAGTTTGAGAAGCTCAATGCAGCATTAAAAGTTAGTTGTCTCAAAGGATATCCTGTGCGGGTGGTGAGGTAAATAATGCTGGCAAAAGTTTATTGTCTTCCTTGTTTTCTTCTGATGAATGATGTCCTTGTTTGTTGGTGCTTATGCACATCTTCATTGAATAAAAAGGGGTTAAGGGTTCTCTTACGGGTGATGAGCTCATCATTATGTTTCTTATGAAATGTTGCTTTAATATATGATGTTGAACTCTTCATCCTCAAAGCTTTGCCTTCCCACGGGCAGCAGGAATTTTGATTTCATTGTATGATGGTGGAAAACTACATTGGAAAGACAAAGATTTTAATATCTAATTTACTGAAGTTTCTTGGTTAATTACGTTGGATCAAAACTAATTATTCTTACAAATGATCTCCTTG
Organism: Pontederia paniculata; assembly: GCA_001647135.1. Lineage (NCBI taxonomy): Eukaryota > Viridiplantae > Streptophyta > Magnoliopsida > Commelinales > Pontederiaceae > Pontederia > Pontederia paniculata. The sequence continues at coordinate 13,254 of LTAE01004723.1, read as the reverse complement.
AACTTGATAATGTTGATCAGTGTAATGACACTCAAGGAGTAACTATTCATTGCAAAAGTCTTGGTTTTGAGATGTTGCTTATTGCATAATATATTGCATTGTAAGCTAACAGTATCACCTATATGTATTATATTTCTGTTGATTATAACTTTTGTTCTACTAAGGTCCCATAAGGAGAAGCGTTCATCATATGCTCCTGAGGGTGGAGTACGCTATGATGGAATATATAGGATTGAGAAATGTTGGCGGAAAATTGGAATTCAAGTACATCTTCTTCCTTCTCTTGAGATTGCTGATGCTCGTTTCTCGATTTGTTTCATTAACATATAGTGATGCATATACATGCAACTATTTCCCTTTTAAGTGTTCATTTCCGCTTCTTTCTCTAGCCCCTCATTCTTCCATGTAAAAATGCTTTCTTACGCAGGGTTTTAAGGTCTGTCGTTACCTGTTTGTTCGATGTGACAATGAGCCAGCACCATGGACCAGGTTTACATCTTCCTCACGACATAATCCTTTCTTGTCTTGGTTTTCAGTAATTTGACTTAAACTGAATATTGCATTGGGGTGATTTTGGACCAGTGATGAATATGGTGATCGACCTCGACCTTTGCCTGCCATCAAGGAACTGAAGAATGCAACTGATATTGCTGAAAGACAGGAAAACCCATCATGGGACTATCATGTAAAGTCTTCCTTTTCTCCCATTTACCTATGACTCAGTAATGAATATGCCGGTATATTCTCTTTGCATTTCTTTGTTTCATATCCATTGACTTGTCCTTTATATTTTGAAATCTCATCATTTTTTATCATATATTCACATCTATGAGTTTTACAGTTTCATGATATTTTTGTTTTGCCATTTTGTATGATTATTTGGTCCACTATTTGGTAACAAGACTTCTTATCTTCTGTGCATTTTTTGCAATTAAAACTTTTTATTTTTATAGTTGTTTGCCATAGTATGAATCCTATTTTAGATATTGCACGAAGCATGCCAAAATTCCAATTCTACTTTTGCTTTTAGCCGGTCTTGAATTAGAGAACGAAATTTCATATAGAAACATATGATTATCGGATTCACAGGAAAAACAAGGTTGGAAGTGGATGAAACCTCCACCAGCTAGCAGAAAGCCTGTGTCCAGTGCCAATCTGGATGAAAGAAAGTATACAAGGAAGCATGTTCATCATACATCCATGGAGAGACTCCTTAAAGGTTAGCTATTTCTCCAAGACTCGATCTCTATTCTCTGGAATTGGATATTTTTCATTGTCATTGATCTTGTGTTTGTTTCCATAGTTTTTCTTTCTATATATTCCACATGTTTGTTTGCTCATGTTTACATAAATGTTTCTTAAATGGACATGCAGAATTTAGCTGCCTTATATGCCGGAAAGTTATGACTTTGCCAGTTACTACGCCATGTGGTCATAACTTCTGCCAGTCTTGCTTACTTGGAGCATTTGAGGATAAGTCTTTTGTGCGGGAAAGGGGCTCTGGAAGTGGCCGGACACTTAGAGCAAAGAAGATTGTCAAAAAGTGTCCAACTTGCCCAACTGACATATCCGACTTTCTGCAGAATCCACAGGTGAACTAACAGAACATTTTGTTTGGCTAAAACCTACTAGTAGATTTCACTAGTGACTACTGTTAGTCTTAATGAACACTGATGGGGTGATGATAGCAGGTCAACAGAGAGCTAAGTGATGTGATAGAATCACTCCAAAGAAAGATCGAAGAGGAGAATATGAGGCTCCAAATTGAGGCCAACAATGATGTGTCTGAAGGATCTGGTGAAGACCGGTCTGATGATCTGCAGGAAAACGTTTCCAGGGAAGACAAAAGCCATGTAATGGAAATGGCTAATGAGGAAATTAATGTTGGCGCAGCGATGAAATTTACTATGCAAGAATCTGGTACCGTGGGCGATGAGTCTAAAAGTCTAGATGGCAGATCAGATGTGAATCCAGCAGTAGAAGGAATGGGTAAAGCTCCAATGCACGAGGGAACTCGGTCTCTGCTGTCACAAAAACGTAAAAGTTATCCGGTGCAGGAACCAGATTCGAATAAGATAAATCTGAATGAAGCAGCAGAAACTTCTGATGGCATTTCAACTTCTGAGGAATCTGATGTCGAAAATGCTATGCTTCATGGTTCTAAGGAGAATCTCGATGTCAATGTTTTGAAATCTGAAATGCAGGAAGATGCCAAGGTAGTTGTTCAGAATCAGGTTAATGACACCGAACTCCCTGTTTATGGCATGCGTACTAGAACTGCTAAGAAAGCTAGGAAGGAAACAGATATTAGCGAGGCACAGTAGGGGCTGATTGTTAGCACTAATGCCAAAGATGATGCTGTCTTCAATTGACAGTCAATGTGTTGTTTCTGAAGATCCGTTGTGCTAAGACTTTACCTCTTTTGGCTAGAATACTGAAACTTGAGTTGGAAAGTATTATGACAACGATATTTTTGTTCATCCAAAGGCACATCCAGGAAAACTGCATTCTTATGGAAAACCTTAATTTTAGTCAAATATAGTTTCTTTTGTAATATCCTGCAAGAGGGTTGTGTTATGATGATATTTCAACTTTATGTTACATGGATATTCTGGATTTCGTTCTTGTATCTTATTCTCGAGGTTGATTTCTGTCGTAGCTTATGTTGCCCGTGTATATTCAGTCGTGGTACATCAGAATTTAGTTATGATTGAATGCATTTCATTTTGGAAAGCTGCATATGTTCCAAAATTGCATGGTCAATGAATTCAGTTTGTTCCAATATTGAGCAACCTTTCTAAGACTGCACACAGGTTTTGACTGCAAAACATGAGAGATTTATTTGGATCTGAGTATACTCTCAGCAACTATCTGTCAGATGCCATTCTTTTGCTGGATTAGCTTCAGGGTTTATGCACATGAAAACATGATATCGTTCCTGCGTCGATGCCGGATTAAATGAGCACAACTGATGGACATGTGCAGGCCAAACACATGGAGCTAAACTTGCAGTCCAAACTGTAACCGGAAGTGGTCTCTCACACAACTTTAACATTTCGCTCTGCACGTCAAACTGCACGAGAGGAAAGCGGTGCACCAAAGTTGGACCATAACAGAGTTGAACAGAATAAACTGCACTCGCCGTACAACGTGTCAGCTTACAGAAAGCTCTCAAACTTTTTCGTTTTTTCGCTCTCTAAGAACAGATCTTTCTGCCCTGCACGTCATGTCTTTCAAAGTTTTACTAAAGCCGCAAAGATTGACGCAGGTTCCAGACACCATTTCTCATTCAAAAGAAGAAACCATAAATATGAATGAAAAAAACCATTTACAAATATGTTTATTCAAATTAGTAAAATTGTATAATTTAAAATTAATAAAATTAATATTTTAAAATTTATAATTAATAATTTGATTATAATTTATTTTTTCGTTTTTTTTTCATCTTTTGGTCTCAAATCATAAGCTGGAGGCAATTGGAATAAAAAGTCTGAAAAATCTCAGAAGACATTCTTATTAGTTAAAGCAGAAAGAGAAAATGCACCAAAAAACAACTCAGAACACTTTATTAGACTTGAAGACCCACATCATCAGGCACAACACAAGGAGTGCTCACCGTAACCAGATCACTGTTGGTGGTGGTTACCAAGTCTGCCGTCATCTTTCGCATCCCCAAGAGGCCACGAACTCGAAGAAGCAGCAGAGTTACTCATCATGAACTGTGGAAGCTCTTGGTGGCTTCCAACGTAGTAGAGGGAAGAAGCCACATTTTGCAAGTCCTCGCCTCTGCTCCGGAGCAGACGGGCGTACTGAAGTATGTTCGGGTAGGAGGACGCCGGCGAATGGCTTGGCCGCGGCCCCGGCAGCGGCGGAGGCTGCTGCTGCTGCTCCGTTGCTGCTCCGGCTGCCGTGGGGGATGCAATGGCACTCCTGTGCTAGTGACCAAGAAGCCAAGGTCAGTTCGGCCTTGGAGCCGCTCCGGGAAGTTGAGCTTGGCTTTGGTGCCTTTGAACCTTAGCGCGGCCTCGTCGTAGGCGGCGGCGGCGTCCTCGGCTGTGTCGAAGGTCCCCAGCCACACGCGGGCCGCCTTCTTGGGGTCCCTTATCTCTGCTGCCCATTTCCCCCATGGCCTCTGCCTCACTCCCCTGTAGTGCCTTCTCACGTTTCCTTCATGTAAACCAAAAAAAAAATTTGAACATATGAAAAAGGCGTGGATAAGTACGTGACGTAAATATATAGATAGATTGATATATGAGAATTTATACAATTTGAAATCTTGTTCGGTTAGACAAAAATAATAAAATATAATTACCATATATCTTTGAGCAAAGACAAGTTCTTTAGATGCATAACTTTGGACAATAATTACTCTTAAGTTCAAGTTTCTTCTTCTATATTCAAGCTATCACATTAAACAATGAGATAAAAAAGTGGGCAATGTGATTGAATGGCGACCCAAAAACTCATTCATAATTTTTTTTTAAAAATACGATTATATTTCATTTCTCTCTCTCTCATATCTCTTCTTCTAATGACTAAGAAATATCGACTGCAAATGGAAGTAAAAGAAAAAAAAAACATTTGAATGATCAACCAATTAGGACATGAAGCTCCAAGCGGTGCACTTCTCTAGCTTACCTTGCTCTTCAGACCTTTGTAGTGCCTCCACGCCCATGGAGCACACGACTCCTGCAGCTTCTGAGCTCATAGCCTCTTGCTGAACCTGCAGTAACACATCCTGCTGAACCACCCCTCCGCCGCCAAAGATGCCGACCGTCGGCGGCGGCATGGCCGGGGAGCTGATCACGCGTGAGAGGGCCGAGACCATGGCGACCGCGTCATGATCAGCGCGTGCTGCCTCGTAGGGCGAGAGGTGCTGCTGATCCACTTCTTCCAGCTGCTTCATCCTCTCCATCGGCACAACTGAAGAAGGGGGCCTCTTCCCATGCCTCTGATCCACCTTAAATTGTTGCACCCTCTTCCTGCTATTTCCTGCTTCACCTGCCCACATATATACACAAATATAACTTGGCTTGGAGATGAAAGGAGATCATATGGTGATAGTAACAGTGATAGTTACAAATCACATAAAAATCAAGATGATGATGTATATTGGAATACTATATGCAGCATATATATGCTCAAAGGTAGTTGAGGAAAGAGAGAGAAGAGGAAGAAATAAGGTAGAGAAGGGAAGATCAGTTGGACAAGGGAGGTGTGTGATAAGATCATTTGAATGAGCTTAGCCTGAGCTATAGCTAGCTTTGGAGTTAATACTGAGTGGTGTTGGGATAGTTTTTTATTGGCCAAGGAAAGCTTCACTTCAGTAACTTTTAACTATTTCAAAAGGATTTAATTACCCGCTAAACATCAAGTATTTTTGCGCATACCTCCCTACGTGCCAAATCCAAAAATTAATTTTCAAAAGATGAGTTAAAATTTCTTTTATGCATGACACTGGAAAGAACTTGCGAGAGAAAATGGCAATTTTCCCTTCCGTAGAAGAGAACATTTTTGCCCAAAAGGAAAAAAAAGAACTATTTTTCTTAATGCTTTTTATAAGTTTTTCAATAATGAAATGCTAACATGATTAAAGTATTTTCAATAGCCTAATACAAGAAACTAAAAATATTTTATAGGGGACACCTATTTTTTTTAATATACTTATTAGCTTATAATATCAATATACAGTCATTTTTTGTGTTAGCCATGCTTATATATCTTCACTAATGTAATTTAAGTCGAGAACCTTAAATCTTTCAATAGAGATATTTTCAAAATTCGATCATAATAAGTTCTTTTATCAATTATAGGGGAGACCACAAGCATAATACAAAGAAAGGTAGCTAGATCACACATTTTATGATGAAAATTATATTAAAAACTTCGAGTACAGATTTATATCGCTAGCTATAATCATGTTCTCATTTTGAATGATAGATCACCAATGCGCTGCCTGCATATTTTTTCTTAACCTTTTTTGATGTTTTATTTAATCATGGTTATGGTTCATTACTAATAGAATTCGAGACTCAAGCAGATGGATCAATAATATTTTGAGATATTTTTTTCGATAAGGACCCATCGGTATCCAAAATTATTAGTACATAACTAATCCGATATTTCGGATGGGCGCGATAAATCGATAATATTCTGATCAAGTTGGGAACTCCGAGATTCAAACTCGGGACTACTAGCTCTCTCGTACCTCAACCCGAAGCACAAATCCCGCGCTAATCATCTGTGCCAATCAAATTTTATTAATATTTTGAGACATTTTATTTTGTTACTTCTCTTCGTGGGAGTTCTCATCTATTGGAGTTATTTTCTAAAAACTCGAAGAAAATTACTTGGATATAAAAAAAATGAATTAATGACAATAAGTTTTATATATGTATATCATTAATTAACTAGAAATATATAGGAATATAAAGTAAGACCTGACGATGTGCATGTAAAGTCGAGCTTGTTGCTGACAAAATTTAACCAAGTACTTTTTTGGTCTTAATCCAACGGTTGGCAAATTAACCAAGTACTTTTGAGTCAAAGTCAAGCAACAAGACCCAAAATTAAATGACATTTCAATTTATGCTCTGCATGTCTTATTTGACCTATACATATTAAATAAAATGAGGTTTAAGTGTTGAATAGAGGTAAAAAAAGATTAACGAAAATGAGAATAATCGAGGATAAAAATATTATATAGTAAAATATAATGGAGTAAATTAAGTTTTGTTAGTTAAGAAGGGATTGATGAATAATTTTTTTTACTTTCTCCTCATTAATTATATTTTGTATGCTCATTATTATCTATGGTTATTACTATATGAATAATTCAATTTAAAAAATGACAATTGAAATATCAAGTTATTAATTTCCATCTTACGTCGAGACTCAAGTTATTTCAACCATTTAAGCAAACACATCTCCATTATCCTTTTTTATTCTCAATCAAATTACACTATTAAGCTGGCATGGTTTGTTGGATCGTATCAAGCTCGTTGATTTTATGGACTTAATTTGACAAGGTTTACTTCGAATAGCTCAAATTTAGTCATTGAGTAATTATTTGATGCACTCGACGGAGAGGGATCATTGTTTGGGAGTTTTTCTTCCTTATTCATCTTTTTCAACTACCTTAATTTAAACATTAAATAACATTTTAACCTACTTTTTTTTATAAATTAGATATTCTACTAAAATTCTTAAAAATTAAGTTTATAAAACAAATATATTTATATTTATATTTTTAGGATTGATCAACAAGTGGATAATAAAAGAAGAAGACTAATTTTAATATGAGTAACATCGAAATATATCAATAATTTTAAAAATTTAAATTTATAAAAAAATATATTTTTATTCTTTAAATCAACCACAAATTAATTTTTACCAAAATCATATAAAAAATCCTTCGAAAAATACTTTCGCAAACCGGAAAGTCCAACCAAAATAATGGTACAACCATATCGCGAATTGTTTATTCATGTAATGTTACACATATTTGTATTAGGAGAAGGAATTATGATATCAGCAATGCAAATGAATATATATTGACTATTATTTATGAAATGAAATATTGTGCTATATATATTACCATTAAATTTTCATATATAATCTAGCCAAATACCAGAAATTACCATTAGTTACACTGATTTCCTGATATATGATGCAAACACAGTACATAAATTAATTTTATGTCAACCAAAAATACTTTTCTAAAATTTATCTAACCTTTTAGCAATAAATTTCATAAGCTTCTCATGAAGATGTAGAGAACAATACCTTGCCCAAAAGACACGTAGTCACAATCCGAAGTCTCATGCAAAGCCATTTGGCCTCGTCTCTATTGCCAAAATGGAGTCCAGTTGAAGCCATGCTCCTATTTCGTTTGGACGCTCTATAAAATGTTCAAAGTATTATTAATTTGACTGATGACTTCGAACATATTGCAACATGGTAGATTTAACTAGAATCCATGAATATTTGGCATCTTACTGATTAAAGTACCAGCATCAATAAAAATAAATCCAATTGCTATTTAATATTTGTCCACCTCTAGATATATTATCAAAGACTCGAAGATTGATGACCATTGTTGAACTCGTGGAAAATTTTACTCAAATATATATGTCATTCTAGAAGAGGAAAAGAACTAAAAACATCAGTACGCCATGTGGATGTCAACTCAGCTTTAGATGCACACTCGAATTAATTTAACCTCATATTTTGTGCATATATTACGTAAGACAGTGAATATACGATATTTATTTATTCATAATACAAAAAATATTAAATTTTAGAATCTATTTAGTTAGGATATATAGATCTTATATACATATATATAATTTATATGTAATTTAGTTGTGAGAATTTATTTTTAATTTTGTACATCTTTATATAAATTCATAGTTATGAGAAGTAAACGAGAGATAAATTATAAAGAAAAGATCACGAATTTAACGAGATTTATTTTTAACTGGGCTACGTTCTCGTGTGGTGACTAGAGTTGTTTATTTGATATGAAGAAAATAGTAGATGATACAAGATTCATAATAATTCAAATTTCAGGAAGTTTATATATGAACTTCCAGTACAAAAAGAAAAAAAATAAACTCTAAAATTGTCTAGGTTTCGAGCGGCTTCACCGTTCCAATTATTCGAGCAGTTTGATGCGAACTGTGTCGCATGCACCGAAGAAATTTCCTTCCGCTAAATTGTCACGTGCACGCTCAACAAGAATGGTCAGTAAAATCAAAATTATAAATAAAAGTTTCAGAAATAAAATTCAAACAATCCCCGACAACGACGCAAAAAACTTGATGCGAAAAATCACACGTTAAAAATTCAGCAATATATTGATCGCACAAGTAATAAAGTAGTGAGAAGAGTGTCGAACCCACGAGGATTGATAAATTTTAATTTCTAAAACTTTATCTTAAAATTCGATTAAAAAATTTTTAATGAATTAAGAAAATAAAAGAAACGATAAGATAGGAAAAAGAAGGAAGATAAAAGATAAAAGATAGATAAAAGAAAAGATTAAAATAGATCGACAGATAGATTGATTAGAATTAGGATTCTATCTCCCCACAATTATCTCTTGAAATAATCAATTAAAATGTTTGAATATTAGATGACGAAATGATTGATTTAATAATATAGGATTTCTCTCGGATGACCTAACTATTTTAATCAAAATTTCATCCAGGAATATGTAAACACATTAATTCCAAATCAATTAAGTTAAAATATAATAAAATTCAATTCTAAATTGCTAGGCCTCTCTCGAGTAAATAACAACTCATAATTTATGAATTCTGAAAACATATAGACATAAATCTTTGCATGTAAAAATACAAACACTTGAAATCATCCGAACAAAAATTCGAAAGAATATTAATTCAGAGTAAAATACTAACAGTATCTTTTAATTAAAGTTAATAAAATACTCAATAAACTTTAAGAGAATATCAAACCAATATCTAATTGAGGTTTATTATTCCTAAAAACAAAATGATTCTAAGCCTAACAAATAAGATTAGAGGACAAACAATATATTTAGAATCTTGTTTGCTTCTAAATCTTCAATCCTGATTCACGGTTTCTCCTCCAATGTTGGCTTCTCAACTCTTAAGAAAATTGAATGATTATGAGGAGTAATTTTCTGTCTCGGATCTCTCTCTTCTGTTGATTTTTTTCTCTGTTGATAACTTTGCATGTCTATTTATAGTGTAGAATCAATCTCCAAAAGATCTCCAAGTCTTCCACAAAGTTGAAATATTTTCAAATTCTTTTCATATCAAAATAGGAAAGAATTTATATTTTTTAATTAAATTCGTAACTCTCCTTTAAGCTAGAAAACTCTTCCAAATCTTCTCAAATATGATTTCTTTTGATCCCCAAAGAGTTAGGATAGGATATGAGTCATTTTCCAAGTCATATTAGGAAGAAGGATGATAAAATCTTCTAATTTCTCTTCAAATTCGTAGCTCTCTCTTGGGCTGAATTTTTGGACTTCAAAACTCTCTCAAATTCATTAAAAATATGTCTCTAATAGTTTCCAAGGAGTTATATAATGATTAAAAGTCTTTTCCATGAAATTTTGACACCTTTTTCTAGTCAAATTCTTCAAAAGAATCATTCCTAGTTGAAATAGGAAAAATTGGAAGTCCTTCTTCAATTGAATTTTCTTAAGTGAACCAATTCCTATTTGAAGTAGGAAATGCTAGAAATTCTTTTAATTGAGAGTCTTCAAATAATAATCAACTCCTAGTTGAAGTATGAATCATGCATTATCTCTCATATCCCATCATCTTTTGAATTGAATTCGACTTCAAATTGTGTGTAGCTTCTTTTGATTGCTCCTTTGTCCCAAAAAGTGTATAATCTGCAAAATAAACATTGAACTATGGTAGAACAATGACTCAAAGAAATATAAAAAAATAAGCATAAACAATTAATGCATGCAATGACCAAAACTATAAAAAAATGTCCTAATTGAGATGCATGAAATATGTATATTTTTGCTAGCATCACCGTTGTAATGCACAAGGGACACAAATAAGTTTATCACCGGGTTAAGATTCAAGACATATCAACAAATCTTCACATTGACTTGAATCATTTTTAGAATATGAGATCTATCATGCTCTATCGTTGCTGGCCCACCTTAGGGCTACAACCAATTATTTATGTTTACCAAGTCCAAACAATATCGAAACTTATTATAAGAAACCGACTTAATGAACATATCGACTGGATTATCTACTGCGCCAACCTTCTTCACCTTAATTTTCTTCTCAATACAGATGAAGTGATATTTGACATCAATGTGTTTGGTCCTCTCATGATGAACTTGATTCTTGGCCAGACATATAACACTTAAGCAGTCATAATGCACTATAGCATGATCATGATAGTCAAAGATCTTCAACTAAGTCTTTCAACCATATTTCTTCTTTTACATCTTCTGTTAATGACATGTATTTTGCCTCATTAGTAGACAGTGTAACCGAAGACTGTAGAGTAGCTTTCCAACTGATAACAGAATTGACGAAAGTGAAGACATAGTTAGTCATTGATCTTCTTCCATCGACATCTGCAGCACAATCTGAGTCAGAATAACCAATAACCAAGTACTCTATATCACTTTTATAGGAGGCCAATATCAAATGTTCCTCTCAGATACCGAAATATGCACTTCACTGATTGGCAATATTCTTTTCATGGGTTGCTTATAAATCTACTAATAATACTAACTGCATGTGTAATGTCACTTCTCATGCACACCATAACATATATTAGACTTTCAACTGCATTGACATAAGGAATACGAGACATGTACTCCTTCTCTACATCAAATTATGATGTGAAACCTATATATATAGACAACTCTTTCATAGATGAAAGAATCCCCTATTAAATTCCTTCGACTTATTGTATAACATGAGGGCTAGTAGCTCATACAACTCAATCCATGGTTATGTGAGAGATGTCATCTTCCACTCAAATTGTACATGTTTTATCTACAATTTTGGACACCATAATGCCTATTAAATGTTATAGACCTTGATGTAATTTTTTTGTAATAACTTTCTCTCTTTGCTTTCTTATTCAAATTGGGTTTTGGATCTCGGTGTCTTTGAGCACATAGTAGTACTTTGGACCTCTTGGTTAATTCGAAACCAATTTCTTATTCCATGATGGTTGTACCATAATGAAAATATATTGTTGTAATAAAAGTAAGAGATATTCTTCTTGTAGGTAGTTTTATATTATGCAATATCTTCTTTGTTCTCAAATTTCATTGCAATGCTATTTTTGTTGATAAATAATGTGCCAATTTAACATAAAATTACGTTCAAAATTATATAAATATGTTGCTCTCTTCGTTGGCTTAAACTTTTAGGATAGTTGATCACATATCTAATTTAACATGATATTAAAGTATAGTATAGAGATTTTGAGTTCAAATCCTAACGGAGCTCATATTAGAAATTATAGTGGTCCATGTGGTGAGATGGACTATATAAAAGTTGTTAAGAGCAGGACATGCATTAAGAATACAAATATAAAGATATTATTTTTTTAGTAACTTGAGCTTTTACGACTATTGGTATAGAACATCATCATTGTTAAGGAGCTTATCTAACTATGATCCTAACCTCCAAGTCTTCTTATAATATTCAGATATATGAGTATATATAATAGTTTGCTAATAATACTTAAAATATTATAAAATCCCCATATTTTAGAATTTTATTTTTTATGTACCCACTAACACTTAAGACTCGTTCCTATTTCTGCCATTAGTATCATGGATCATAGTTGGTTTGGCATAATTACAAGTCCGGAATGTAAATAATTATAGTTAGAAATCCTGTTAAAATTTCTATTTACGGTAGTTACTTTTCTTTGAATGAAATTTTGAAAAAAATGAATTAGGTTGTTTGATTGTAAAAGTTTGATGTAAGTGTTTCGTTAAAATAAAATATTATCATATACTAATAAATAAATAATTAAGTGAAATAAAAGTGAAATTTAAAATTATTTTTTTCTTCTTTTATTTTTATTTTTAATATTTATTTTCTGATGTACATGCATTTACATGTAATTGACTTTTTGACACAATTTTCGATGCAGTAAATGTATTTACTTGCAGTAGTCACATTTACAACCAACCAAATAAGATTTTTGTGTTTGTTGTATGTAACTGCAATTACAGCTAACCAAACAACATGATGTCAATGTTCTTTGCTTATTTTAGTTGCATGATAAAAAGGAAATGATTGATTATGATATTAATTCAGAACAATTCACACATGATATATGATAGTAATTGTCTATGAAATGGTTTTTTTCTCATCTGATTAAAATCATATGTGCTTCATGCAACATTTGGAAAATTCAATGAAAAAGTTTTTCATTCACCTCATCAAAACTGCTTTATAAAAAAATTAAAAAACCATCAAAGGAGTTTCTTGTCATCTCATTAAAAACATAAGCACTCTTCATACAAAAGTTGAAAAAAAAACAATGGTTTTTTTATCATTTAGTGAATGCAGGTAATGCCACTCCAATCAAGACAAATTAGTACGAACATAAGACAATCAAAGTGATAAAACGAATTAATCTCTTTATTTTGGATAATTTATGAATGAATGTTTAATGTTAGGAGGCATTTATTATATTACCTCTTAACCAGGGACGGACCTATATGTATATTAGGGGGGGGGGGGGGGGGGGGGGGGA
>LTAE01004722.1:8058-45364 GCA_001647135.1 Pontederia paniculata | reverse complement strand
CTACAGTATTTGGCACCACTGCTCTAAGATGCTTCAATGGCAGCTACATATTTCGGTATCATTTTGGCTCCAAGGTGCTCTAATGGCAGCTACAGTATTTGGCACCACTGCTCTAAGATGCTTCAGTGGCAGCTACATATTTTGGTATCATTTTGGCTCCAAGGTGCTCTAATGGCAGCTACAGTATTTGGCACCACTGCTCTAAGATGCTTCAATGGCAGCTACATATTTTGGCTCCAAGGTGCTCTAATGGCAGCTACAGTTTTGGGTACCATTGCTCCACGGTGATGACACTGACACATCCTTGAAGGTTCTCCGAAACATGACAGGCAACTTTGTGACCGAGGACACCATCAGCAATACAACAGTTTGTACTTACTCCTGTGTTGATGCAACCTCCATGATGAAAAGCTATTTTTGCAAAGGTCTCAAAAAGCTTCAGAAGGAGAACGTCCACTTCACACTGGCCCCAGCATACCAACTAGAAGTAATATACGTCTTTGAGCGACTGTGGTGTCACCATGTGGTTGCATCTTAATGAACTGGTTCTGGTAATACTAATATTATTTATATCAGCACAAAGTTGCTTGCAGTTATGAACAGCCCAACAACACCTTTCTTTAACAAGCTCCTGACCCTTAATTTGAAATCCAGTTGCGGGATTGAGCAACTAAGTAGAATAGACTCCCCTGAACGCCTTTCAGTAGTTATTTCTTATCCATTAATTTAAGGCCTTCTGTTTGCTGAAGCAAGTCTACATACTCCCTCTCATAGTCTCATTGATTGCTCCAGTGCTCTTCACAAGTCATACTTCTTCTACGTGGCTCCAGAGCTTTAACTTCAATGGATTTGTCATGTAATGTTTCAGAACCAGTTGTCCATAAGTAAGACAATGAAATAGGAAGTCAGAAAAGAGCCAGCTCGAGGCTTATTCAAGGAATTCAGAGGCCAATTGGACATGATTGAGCATGTAGGCGAAAGCGACCTGCAGAGTGAAAGACCCATGGACATTCTGCACAGCCATGAGTCTGCATGTCTTATTCGGGAAAAAAGGACCAGCAGAACTTGGTGTTAGATAACTTCTAAATCAAAACTTCAGGAAAATACTCGGAAAGAGTCGTTGTACATCACAACCCTAAAGATTGTAACATGTGCTAACATGCAAAATGACTCGGTCCCAGTCCGCGGACATGTGCCGCAAGCATGCTGAAATGAGGACAAAATTTCATATACATCATGTCTCTACAGGCAGATTTACTTGCCACCAAAAAGATTATAGAAAATCCATGGGTATACTGCCATGACTGAAGGAGAGATAGAGGTATGACTTACAGAGTCACAAACAATAACAGAGTTGGTTTTCCTTGACATCGCACTGCAATCTTACAACAGCAGCATTAAGGCACTTCTTTGGCATTTTTCTTAAGCCTGTTTGAATTCTTGTTAGCAACATCTCAAGACCCAAGCAGTGGCATCTCATTGAAGAGATGCATTAGTATTGGAGCCCCCGCAAATTCGTTTCTGAAGGTGTTCCAGGCTGGCCACTCGTTGCATGGATGCTGTTCTACCCATTTTGCCTCCAGCCATATCACCATGTACAAAATCCTCCACTGGAGGTGCAGATGCAATCTCAGGAAGGGCAGGATTACTCCTGCCATCATGTACCTGAGCCTGAAAGAAGTGGGTTGGATCATCATGAACTGGAACGGCTGCGTCGGAAGTTGCATCAGATGGGCTCCCAGTAAAGGGCATGCTCATAGATGAAATCTCGGAAATGGATGAATACATCGAACTAACACCAGTTACCCTCTTTACTGTATCCTCTGCCATCTTCACCTGAATATGAACACATATCATATGAGATATGTAACTTGATAAGCATAAAGATATACCTAATAATACTGTTTTAACTGCTTGAAACCGCACAGAGGATTATTTAACAATTTGAATAGACCATGCCCCTTTGAGCATGAACCATCAAATTTTTGAAGTATCACCAGGAAACCTTTCATGTGTACATTTGAATATACAATTAACAAGTCCCACTTTTTGCGAGTTGCAGAACATCAATTCCTTGTACATTGATCTGGAGTTAACACCATCTAACAGAATGAAAAGATTATTGTGCATCTAAGAAAAATAACACACCTTAGCTCTTAGGGTCTCCACATCTGCTTTCAGTATCCTATTATCCACAGCGGCTTCATTATATTTCTGATTAATGTCGGTAAGACGCTTTAGCAATGACGAGTTCTCAACTCTTAGTTGGGCTACCTATTTTAAACAGGTCAAAATTTAAACTTTCATAAATCTATAAGGATGCAAGAGAACAAGCTCTAAAGGCAATACCTGTGCTTCAAGCTCATTCAGATGAGCTTGTTTCCTCCTTCTTGAACGTCTTGCTGACTCTCGATTGGAAAGCATTCTGTGAGAAGTATGAAATAAATTTCCAACATTACAGATTTAATGCATCTTCGAAACATACTTCTAAATAAATATATAACATAGTAATAGTAGATAATCACAAAACTAGGATATACAACTTTTAAACTAGAAATATCTCAACGAATTCTTCTTCGAAAAAAAATTGCAGTAAGTTACTCATAAGCTAGGTTAACTCTTCTTCCAAAGCTGTAAGCATGATGTAGCAGTGTACAGAGATAATGTTTGCACAGAGATGTACAGAGATAATGTTTGCACAGAAATAAAGCAGGTATCTCGCAATCAAAACCAAAAAGAACAGACACCCACATACTCAAATCTCTAGAAGTATTACAGAGTAAGATCTAAATGCCCTCCTTGTAACTGTAGTTATCACCATAACAATTAATGCAAACCAACCTAACATGATACAGACTTTCACACATAAAAAATGGAGCATTATGCTTAGATGGCTAAAAGACTTGATGCTTAACTCGACACGTTGAAGAAGATGCAATTAATGCAAACCAACCTAACATGATACAGACTTTCACACATAAAAAATGGAGCATTATGCTTAGATGGCTAAAAGACTTGATGCTTAACTCGACACGTTGAAGAAGATGATAGTTTGTTTAAACTCTGAACACATTTTAAATGAAAAATGACTCTCGTAACATCTTTTTTTAGCACTTCGGCATATAGTTTTTTTGTACATACTTATGCACCCTGTTATCATAACACACTTGGATAACTAGCACATAGCCTACCACTAGAACGGATTCCTGATCTACTGCAAATTGTTGTGGAGGACTTGGATGCCTATGAAACTCAAAATACTTGCTTGACTGGTTAAGCGGAGGTGTGTGCTCACTAGCGTGTATCAGAAAGTGACAGCCCCAAATAGACACCACATATGCCCTGTGCAGCTCAGGAAACGAGGATACTCTTCATCTCTGTTTTAAGTGTGCTGCCAAGCAGGAGGTTGGAACTGAGTTCGACTTGAGGACTTAGATATACACTCTTCGGACTCTTTTTGGGACACGTATTGTACGCTTGGGAGATGAAACCCTATGCATCGTCCTTTCACCATACCATTGATTTTTTTTTTGGTGTTTAAGCACATTGAGATGCGATCCCAAGGCCAAAGCCTGAGGCACACAGCTCATCACAGCATGCATACTTCTGTTCAAAAATTAAATATGGTAATTATTCGGTTATTTCCCAAGTAAATATTACGTCAGCAATCTCTTGATTACTAACTAGAAAAGAGTCTCCTTCAGGTTTCCTTGCTTTCATAATTTTTAACATCGATTTATATATTCAGAAAATTTTGCCATAATAAATACTTTTAACATGTATGCCTATGCAGCACCATTATTTTAATTTATTATAGAAAAAATGATATCAATAAGCCCGAAATGGATATAATGACGTAATATGCATGGAATTACGATTTTTTTACTAAAAATGGTTTTTCTTTGAGAATAGAGCATATGAAATTGATAAAAGAAAATTAAAAAATTATCTAACTGCCTCTATTTGAGAAAAACGCCCTTTCTCGTGCTTGGTAACAAAAAAACTTCAGTCGCCACAAATTAAATGATGGTAAACTGGCCATTCAAAAACATTCTAGTAGACTGAAGTTTAACAGAGAGCTTGGGAAGCAAAAAAATCTCTTTGAAGGTGTAAAATATTTTTTTCTGATTCGCGCTCTCTATCATGTTTCAAATATAAAAAATGTTTTATTTTCTTAAACACAACCAAATACATGAAAGTAAACTACTTTCCAAGAATTTATTTTCTTTCAAAACTCATTACGCAAAACAAATGAAGCCTTAGACATATCTAGAAAAGCATTCAAAAAGCAGTTACCAACCTATAAATTTGAGAACAAAGAGGTCTAGATACTATGAAAATTTCCGCATTCAAGCTTACCTCCTTGCACGTTTTATATCAGCAGGGTCCATATTTTCAGTTGCTTCTACTTCTCCTTCAACTTCATCATCGTCTGACAGTTCCCTTGATGATTCACTGGTAGCTGGTCTCCCCTGGATATTACAATTTTGCACTACCGGAGGAATTGAAATGCAATTCGATCCGCCACCTGCCTTAACATGCATCTCAGAGCTGTCTCCTGACAATGTGATGTTAAAGGCAAAAGAAATAACTAACATCCCATACTATATGATGGAGTCATGCAATGCAACTCTCCATGTAGATTTAAGCATTAGTGACATATTCAAACAATTACAATAGTGTGCTGAAAACATAAGCATGTTGCTTTAATAGATCAAGGTTGGGTTAAAGGGAACTAAAACATGAAGTATCGTAGGCAACTAATTTGAAATATTTGGCATAATTGAATATATCACTAATTAAAACTTGTCCTACATCTTGATAATGATACATTTTTTTCCTTTTTTGATCGGATATTGATAAACATACACAAGTTGTCTCTTGTAGTTAATGGATAACTTATTTGTCAGTGGAGTGATCTCATCCCCAAGACTTAAAAAAGACAAGAAGCTATGAGTCTGTACCTCTCCTGCATCCATTGTTTTTATCAAGTTCTATGCAATTTTCAAATCCAGCATATTACCAGAGTTACTTTATCCAAATTACCTAAAGATGTCAATGTTATGACTTTATCGAGGTTTCTATTTTGATAGATTGGAAAACATTCCTCCAGGTTCCAAGTTACTATGACTGAACTGCAGAAAACCAAATAACAAATCCATGTGAAATATAATCCATAACTCCATATCTCCATATCTTAATTCTTTCAATAATGATGATATTCAATTCTCTTCAAGTGAAAGGCTACCTGAGCTCTTATAATTTTTCATTTCTCATCTATAAGGTACGTTATATGCATCAATAGTTAATGTTTTCTTTTTCAAATTTGATTCCTAGAAGACAAGGCAATACAAGTGTGCCACTATCTCTATTGTTTGCATATCTACAGAAAGGGAATAACAGAGAAGCCAAATACCCACAGTGATAATATCTCCTTTATGTCAATGAAGGAATCTAAAAGGTTAATTGGTGAAAAATGAAAAGAAAATCTTCCATAATATAGTACTTTACCCTTTGAAGTTGCTTGTGGTCCCATATGTGAAGCATCAAAAGCTGATGCCTTATGATCAGCAAAGGAAGTAGATTCTTGTGGATTAGCACTAGAACCCTGCAAATATCATGATACAAAGAGAACAAATGCCTTCTTAAAAAAAACAAAGAGAACAAATGAGGGAGCAAGACATGATGCATGATTTAGATTTTGCATTAAGTAGGAATAAGATAGCTAGAGAATATGCAATCTTGAGAATGGTTAAGGTAAAAAGAAAATTATCTATGGAAGCGACAGAATAAAACAGACAAAAAATGCAAGGATACTTCTCGAAGGCAATAAAAGGAGCGCTCAAAAGATGTTTCTTAACATCTGAAAGCAAAAAAGGAGTTAGCAAATATTATTATAACCTGAAATTTTGCCCAAAATTATCAGGCACAAATATATCAAAGATGTTATTATAAAGAACATGAAAGGCAAAAATCAAGATGGTATGTTCTCAACAGGCGAGCAAATTGTAGGATGCATTTGAGAGTCCTTTTTTACCACGTTTTCATACACAAATTAGTTTTAGTTAAGATAGAGTTTGGAAAAGTTTTTTTTAAGCTGATTTAGTTCACGGATTCTGTGAATGAAAGCTAATCATATCCAGTGAGAAAAAAGGCCTCTGCATGAAAGCTTGTGTGCCTTCTTCTAAAATTCCGCATTCTCCCAAATGCAGCCAGCCAGTCATTGTCTCCTTGACACAAAAGGTATTACTACGCAAGGAGGTCTGATCTCCACTAATAAACTGGCTCTTTAGTTTATGTTATGAGAAATAGACGAAAGAGAGAAATCATACACAGAGAAAAATCATACACAGAGAAGACACACAGATTTACGAGGTTCACCCTCAGCGAGACCCCCGTATGGGACGGGCGACTTCGCCGCCCCAGTTATTCGAGCGGCTTTGATGCGCAAGGGTCATATGAGTTTTCACTGGATTAAGATTCAAGGCATTATCAAAAGTTTATAACTAGCACTCAAACAATTTCTGAACTACCAAAGATCTGACCAGGCTTATCTGCACGCTAGTGTTCAACTATCATGGAATAATGCCCAATACCCTCGATATAAGGAGGCAGACTCTATGTTGTACATCCTCAATGTATTGGGTTTTCTTAGTCCATGTAAAATAATTGATATTTTAGGAAAGCAAAATACAAGTTAAAGACTAAAAGGGAAATACATATGGAATTATCACATGACTTCCAGCTAGCATATTTGTCAAAAGGAATTGAGTTTACTTCATCTTCCATGCTAAGATCCAACTGTTTGCCTCTATTTCCTTTCCAGTGATTGTGGATATGCAGCAACCCTAAATGAAGTGGAGCTCGATCAAGACTGTCACATCATTATCTAACCTAATTTCTAAGGCGCTATATGCTAGCAAACTCACTGAGACCCTTAGGTACAGATTGGTGATTCTCACCGTCACGTGAAACTTTCTCAGTCGCCCTTAAAAGAGTCTAAATCTGTGTGATTTGAAGTTTTTCTACCACTAATTCCTTTGATAGTTCTCCGAAACTAAGGCGCAATGAGTCATATTCAACAAGAACCGCAATAAGATATCCACGAATCAGCTCTGATTTGATCACAGGGGAAAAAAGACGCAACTTTTGCATTTATATACCACACATTTCACGCAGCAAACAATCCAGACGCATGTCTCTAGCTACTTACCCATTACTTAGCAACAAATCAACACAGAACTATGAGTTCGCCAACAACCAAAAGTAGTTCTATGCATCCAAAAGTAAAGAGAATAAAGAACATAGTGAATAGGCCCGCACCCGAGACATGGCAACCGCGGCGCAGTACATGTCCAGCTTTTGCTTAAGCAGGGCCGCGTACTCCCCGGGGTCGACACCCGCCGTCGAATCGGGCTGCTGGCCGGCCGCCGCCTTGATCTCGACCACCTCGTCATCCGCCGCCCCGACCACACCCTTCCTCCCTCCATCTCCCCTTCCTCCTCCTCCTGCAGCACGAGCACACGAGCCCGACGCCGCGGCCGCCGGCTTGCAGTTGGGGTTGGGGATAGGATGAGGAGGAGGAGGAAGAGGCGGAGCGTCGGCGGAAGCCTCTTCCTTGGCGGCCTCGAGGAACTTCTCGAAGTACCACTCGGAGGAGCTCCGGTTCATGGCGGAGCCGTCGGCCGGAGGCGTCCCCGCCGGCGACCACAAGGGATCGGCGATCTCCTCCACGGAGAAAACTCTATCCATTTCTCTACCTCTCTAACTTTTTTTTCCTTCTTCTTCTCTTCATCACTCTTCCAATTTCTTGCTCCCTTTATATAACGCTACGAATTAGAAGGTGGTGCCAATTTTTTAATTCTTGGTTTTGGTGGGGTTTTATTTTATTTATTTTATTTTTTGCTAAAATATACATTTATTTTATTTTTAAAAATGGTCATTTATTGTTCAGAAAAAATGGTCATTTAATATTAAATATCGCTTCCCTTTATTGTGTAGATTACAGTGCACGTATTAACTATTTGGCCATTTATTATTATTATATACAAAATATCTTCTACTTATTTTGCCATAGGTAGTATTTTTTATATGCAGGGTGTTACGTATAAATATCTCCACCCTAATGGTTGCCATTCCTTTGTTATAAATAAATTATTTGTTCAATTCGGAAGGGTGTCATTGGTTGGTTAGAATTAAAATAATATATTATGGTGAAAGCGTATATAATTATAACAAATTCTTTTGTTAATATATTCGATTATAAACCAAAGGTTTTAATATAAAAGAATAAAATGATAAAATTTACATAAATATAAAATTAAATTCGATTTCTTTTTTCATTGCACATCATGCCCTTGTTCTCATAATTCCAACTGTAATTTTGCAATTGGAAAGATAATAAATTATTGATGGAGTAAAAAATAAAACAATTTATTTTTATTTTATATTTAAATCATATTATTTTATTTCCAAGAATCATCAAAGGAAATGTAGTTCCTTTGTTTCAAATGAAAAATGAGGACAAAAATATTGTCTGTTTACATTTACATTTAAAAAAAAAGGATTCTGGTATAATTATCTCTGTTCCAAATATATTTGTTTAAACAAGACGTGACATGAAATAAATTACTAGACCAGTTGAGTGTACTAAGTATATGATTATGTCTATTTTAATGGATTTATTCATGCATCAAGAATCGTTATTAATATAATATATATATATATATATTATATTGAGAGAGAGTGTGATGTCACGGAATCATTTGGCTTGGTTTCAGTTTTATGTTTTTCTACTCAAAAATGAAAGTACAGTCATTTCCTTTTACACTATTTAAATTTTAACTTATTTTTGCATCTAATTTTGAATTATAAATTTATAATTTTTTATCCTTAATTCGTATATGAAAAAAAAAACTCGAGAACAAAAAATAATGATAAAAAATTATAAATGTATAGTTCATGATTAGATGTTAAGATAAAAAAAATAATACAACTTGTAATATGTTCCACTAGAGTGCTTGATTTTGTACTTTTCAATTATATATCCGTCCTTTAAACTAAGTAATTGACGGATAATCATCAGGCAATTGAAGATATGTCAATGAACTAGATGAATTTTTTATCATGACTAATAGATTAATTGATTGCCATAACAATAGTTAGATACATAATTTAACTCATAATTAATATATGAAATCTAATACTAAAAAAATAATCCGGATGTAAAATATTTTTGTGAACAAGGTGGTCAAGTTTGAATTAGGAGGAGAAAAAATCGAAAATTTATCCATCCGACAAATTTTCCTAAAAAACTAAAATTAAAAATGTATTATTCTGCTCACCATCCGAAAAAATATTATTTTTTTCTTATTACTATGTGAGTCATCCCAATTTTACCATTAATATAATAATAATAATATTATTATTATTAATATTAATATTATTAATATTAATAATATTAATAATCCAGGATTAATAAATGTGCATCTTCTACTTTGCGTTCGGAATATTGTTTCATATTTTGCCCTAATAGTTTTCAGTTATATATATGACAGATTTTATGTTTGATGCGGTTAAATTGAAATATTTAACTTAATATTTGTTAGTCATAATATCAGCTAAACTTATATTCATATGCTAATCTTTTATTTTAATTTCAAAACATATT
Organism: Pontederia paniculata; assembly: GCA_001647135.1. Taxonomy (NCBI): domain Eukaryota; kingdom Viridiplantae; phylum Streptophyta; class Magnoliopsida; order Commelinales; family Pontederiaceae; genus Pontederia; species Pontederia paniculata. The sequence goes on along the minus strand of LTAE01004722.1, from coordinate 35,694 downwards.
ATTGTAAGCGACCAAGAAAATGATCATTCTTGTCTTTAAATAATAAAAAAATAAAAAATAAATTATCCTATTTTTTAAATTTCAAAAAAGTCGTCCGAGCCAAAACTTTTTTCATTCATAATTTCAAACAAATTCATCAAAAATAAGTTTTATTTGGGAAATAATTCAACAGGAGGAGGTGGCAGCGGAGTCCGAGTTGGCAGACTTTGATTGGACGAGACGGCATTAGGTGACGCATCCTACGTGGGCCCAAAAGGTAGGTCTGCGGATATAACCGGGCCCATCTGCTGCACCTTAAACGAGGGCTGCAACTTGACCAATAAAAAACGAAACATTTGGGCCCACCCTGTCGACTCCCACCAAAGACTTTTTTCTTTTTTTTTCCTGTGGATAATGGCCATTGAAAAGTATGTGTTATCATTTTTTTTTCATATGATGAATCTTATATCCTACTAATTTTTTTAATTTTCACATTCATACTATGTAATAAGTTATTTATTCAATTTTTTTATTAATTATTTTTATTTTATAATCATGACACAAAAAATAATTAATGTAATAATAAACTTATTTTTCAAAAAGTATGATTTTGTTATTATCATCACAATTTTTGGAGTTTCGGTTCGATTAATCTATGTCATTTCTAGTCACACGCTTGATTAAGATGGATACGTTTTCGATGAAAATATTATGTGTTCAGAAAAACTTAAATTTTGAAATTTATTAACAAAAAAATTGATTTAAAAAAATACTCATGTTATGATGCATATATAACACACTCAAATGTTAAATGACAATTGAAAAATATTATCCTATGTTTTATAATTCCTATCGTGCGAGAAAACTTTCTCCTGCGCTTAAAACTAAAGCTATTTTTTTTTTGTAATTTTAAAATTCTAATTGATCATTTGGGGTTTCATTGATAATTTTGAATTTTTTAGGAGGTATTTTTTTATCATGGAATTTGTAAGGATTTTTTAACTCATGGTCAAACTCATGATAATTTAGAATTTCTTAGGATTTTTTAATGATAACTCATGATAATTTTTAATTCATGTAATTTTTTTTATCATGATCAAAACTCAAAAGTAATTATAACATGGAAAATGGATAGAAATGCAAAAATGACAATATTATTGTGGCTGCCTGGCTTCTTATGTTTTTTTCCCATTTGGGCTCAAAGTGAATGAGAGATTGTTTTTTTTTCTTTTTAATGAATATATGATAGGATAAAAAATATAGATAAGGTTAAGATTTTGATCTTTTATTATTTATCTTAGAATCTAGAATCTTTATGTACACATAAAATTTGGTTGTCCCATTGGCAACTCTCGAATAATGGAGCTTAGCCTTTCATTTTCCTAGATTTGGATTAATTTGAACCAATAATTATACATATCCTTTGACCCATACATCTTCATTGATTAATTAATTTTCCCTTTGTGGATATATACGAGGCATAAAGTCCTATTCAGGGATGTTTGAGTCCCACAAAAAGGTCCTCTCTCTCTCCATCACCTCCTCAAAGAGGGGGCTGAAGAAGACATATCATGGCTCAAATTTATCCAAATCGTTGGGTCACCTATTTTTCTAGCTTCATATTATATATATATATATATATTGCTTTATATCTAAATCAAATCAAATTTCACACGAACAGCTGAGGAATCTACATGGAGAAGATGTTGATGCTGTTATTGTTTAGAGATAGAGAGGTTGATATGATCCACAGAGAGGGGCCGCCGGGGGGACAGGACCCACTTCAGGTTCACTAATTAGTACATGGATCCAATTCGTACACCCAAAAAGATTCGGTACTATGTCTGTCTCTACCATGTCTGCTCGGCCTTTTGAGGTCACAATCTTCCCATAAGTGGCTCATGGAAGAAAGAAGGAAAGAGAGCACAGAATAAAAAGTTTGGAATATATTGACTGGAGAGAGGGGCGAGAGTCTCAATTCTTTGGATGACCATCACATCTTTCTCTCTTTCATGGACCAAGTTTTTTGGAGAATCCTTAGTTGCAATTTTGAGCTACAATCTTATCTTTTTTTTTTGACTAATTTGATTGATAATTTAGAAGAAAAATAAACATAATTTTTCGAATTATAGGGGCTCGAGTCTACTAATTTCGTCGTTTTTTAATTTGAAGCTCATCTTGTTTATCCATTGAGGACCAATTTATGCCTTCATATGTTAGTACATGAAATAAGAGGTTATGAGTTATTTTTTCCTATTAATTAGCATGGAGGATAGAGTTAATTATGGTGTAGCTAGATTTTTTTTCATTTTTGTAAAGTTAGAGTTGTTCAATTGAAAATTGAATAACTATTTTTAACAAATTTTCTTATTTGGGAGTTGGTGCATCATGATTTAACATTGATTTGATGTATTTTGAATTACTGTACTCTCAAAAACAAATTTGTGAAAAAAATACAAAACAAACGATGAGGAATAAAAATGGCAGCAGAAAAGCTTATCGTTATTGGGTGTTCATCTAATCGTATCGATTCGATGAATCTGACAATTCGAACTGATCAATTTTAATTAGATCAGAACGGATCGTTGATTGAGTCAGATTGGAATCGATCCAATCATAATTCAATCATCAATAGATCAGGTACGAATTTTAATTTTTCAAATTTGATCAATCCGACCCAATCCGATAATTCAAACTTTATATATTTTTTAATTAAATTAAATCTTTACTCTTGATAATAATTTTATATTAGTTTAAAATTTAAAATATATTAAAAATTTATACTTTATATCTTTAAAATATTAAAAAAAATAAAAGAATATGTTTCTTTCTTTTTAAAAATATAATTAATCTTAAATATTATAAAAATAATTAAAAATATACAAAAAAAATTAATCGGATAAATTGATGACTTGACCCGATCCAACTCGATTCATTAAAGATCGAATTGAATCAAATTCGATGATTAATTTGTCATCCACCCGACCCAACCCAACTTAAATAAAATCAATCAGGTTGAATCGCATTTGAAATCGAGTCGAATTAAACCTTACCCATGAACACCGCTGCTTACCATTGATTCAGGTGGAGTTGCCGGAAAAGTCATTGTGATACGAACTCTTTTATACATATATATACATGTTGAGTTTATATTGATGTATTATCCTTTACTCCTAATGAAACTTTTCAACTGGGATCTTTGATATATTTTTTTTCTGGATCAAAATGGTTTTATAATCTTAAAGTATACTTGTAAACTATATTTTCTCACTTCTACGTCATTGTTCCGTTTGATTTTCTAGTCTCAATGTCCTCATCAATTAGTACATTATGGAATTAAATTATTAAGATTTAGGTGTTTTAAATTTGATCTTTGTATTATTTCAATCAGTCATAAACAAACCCACTTGCTTATTACTCTAAGTCAGTGATTTGGTGCTCACAATGTTGATAGTCATCCAACTAACACACCAAACCCCCAATATGAGTGATTTCTAAAATTCACCTCTCTTTATTGAATTTGATATCGTTTAGTTTTATGAAATTACTACTAACAAGCAACCATTTTTTCAGTTGGAAATGTTTAAATAAAATAAGAAAAAGAAATAGAATATATCATAATCACGACAAAAAATACTATTTATTCATTAAATAGTAATTTTTGTCATGATAATAAAGATCAAATTGTATTATAATAACAAACATTTTTTTACAAATGATTTTAATAGACATTTTTTCTTGCCTATTTTGAATTATCATTCTATGAATACCAATTCAATTATAGTGTGTGATAAAATTTCAAACTCGATACGTTATATAAACTCTTGATAAAGTTAAATTTTAAACTCGAGATATATACTAAATTTTATGTACAAGTTTATGCAGTAAAAAAATACATAAAGGCTTTTGAGTTTTGATTATAAACATTTTCATTTATCATTTCATAAATTAACATACATATAAAATGGAAGCAAAGTTCTCGTCTATATGATTCTACCAAATTAACATACATATAAAATGGAACCAAAGTTCTCGTCTATATGATTCTACCAAATTTATTTTGAGCCCGCTTGAGTTTATTACATTCGATTATAAACACAGTTCACTTAGGAGACGTTTACTGCATTACCTCTTAACATTACTTTGTAATTTACATTACCTGACAGAAAGATTAACATCTATTAAATTATCAGTAATGTGCATTACCCCGTTTACTATATAAAACTAATCCAATGGTAATTCAGATTATCATATTTTCTTATATAAATGATTACTAAATAATATACATCATTTTACCAAAATACCCTTCATAAATATTATTAAGTTAAAAATTTTGTATTATTGAATTAAAATTTATCAACTTAAATTATGAATTCACAAATTAATGAATTTAAGTAATTAATACCCTCCAAATTAAAATAATAATAAAATAATATTTATAATTAATAATAATAATTTATAAAAAAAATAGTCTAATTAATAATACTTATAAATAATAATTAATGTTATATTTTAATTCATAATATGATCATAATANATATTATTTAAATGATATTTATTATGGTCATTAATAATAATAAATTATTATTATTTGTGTTATTGTTATTATTATATGATAATTTATTATTGTGTTATGTTTTATTTATGGAAGATTTAAAAGGGCAAAGAGGGAAACTAATATAAATAAGATTGTCACTTGGGTGGTAATCTGAATAGACACCCCCCTCATAGGTAATGTGGATTACCACTTTATAGGCAATCTGCATTGCTAGGCAATTCAGATTGCCTACGAATTAAAATAAGTAAACAGGGTAATGTGGTGGACCCAAATAATTTTAACTTCAGACTACCAGTAATCTACAAAGATTAATATGAGGGAAACACCCCCTTAGTGCTGTGCTCTAGAGTTTTAAACTCATACATTTTTTTTTATATATTATGCATAAGTATTATATTAATCAAACGGCAAAAGAAGAGTATTATGCATTGAGTCTACAACTCATTACATAAAATGATTCTTGACAAAGAGGATTATGATGAAAGCGGTAAGTAACTCATTTTCATTTAAGTTTTACTCATCAAACTTGGATGTTCGATCCAGAGTGACACATAATCATCAAAATTCTTACCGTCGAATACTGAAATCAAATTTTGGAGATTTTTTCTATGTCATTGCAATCATGATATTTGATAGGAAACCAAAATTAAACTCGATTTGAAGAAGACTAAGAACTCATCCCAAAGGTATAGTTTTTATTTTATCTAATAAAGAGCTACTAATTTATCAATGAGATTATTTTAGATTGATAAGTGACTCCTCATCGTTTAAGCATGTCTCAAGTTTGATTAACGTAAAAAAATTTCTATAAAGTTTTCACCAAAGATTCTATTCATATTAATATATAAAGTTCTTAAAATACTAGAATAGCTAGCTAGTTGGTAGTTTTCACCAAAGATTATATTCATATTAAATTTTTTATAGTGCATATTTTTTATAACTTTACAAAGTATTTGAAGATGCATACAAACATCGTTTTTTAATAATACTATAATATTTTCTATGAAGTTAGAACAATATTAAAAGATCTTATAATTTTTTATTTCTATGTAATTTTTTTTATAAATTAGGTGAGTTTTTGGAAAATTTCCAATAAATACAAGTATTCAAACACTCAATAAAAAATCATTTAGTAGATTTATTAATTCATCGATACACACTTTTCAAAAAGTGCAAATATGACAAAATCAAAATTCTCAAACTCTCGAGTTTAATTATTAATCTCTGACGAGTTCAGAACTTCAAACGAGTTAACTCGAAGTAGAATATTAATTTAAAATAAACCCGAGTAAACTCTCAGGAGAACTAAATAAACTTTTTAGACTCAAGTAAACTCTCAAGTTAGTTTCATACACTCTGATAAATATATAAAAAACTAGGGCTTAGTTTGGCAACCGGAACCAGGCTTGGGTTCTGGCCTGGTTCCGGTGGGTTCTGGCAAACGATGTGACGTTTGCCAGAACCCAAGAAGGAACCCCATGCCCAGAATCTGGGGTCACGTGACCCTAGATTCTGGGCAACCGGTTCCTGCTTGCAGCAGGAACCGGTTGGTTCCTGCTTGCAGCAGGAACCGGTTGGTTCCAATCTGCACCCCTTTTTTTTTGCTTTTTTTTTGTTTGATGAGATTGATGTGACGTTTTCTCTCTCTTCACTTTTTCTTTTTTTTTTTTTAAACATCTTCACTAATTATTTTTTCTTTATATTTAATTATATCTTATATAAATTAAGTGCATTTAATTTGAATTAATAAATTTTAATTTTCATATGAATTTATATTTAACGTAATATATTTTTAGACAAAGAATTTACCATAATATTTATTATAATATATATAAATTAATTTTCTTTCTTATTTTATTACGTATTTAATTTTTAATATTATTTTGATAAAATATTTATTATATTAACTGTAATTTTTATTCTTAAAACTTATTTTTTTCTTTTTTTATTTTCTCTCTCGTACGTGTAATTATTTTTTAGTTTAGGCTTAACAAAATATTTATATATATATTAACTTTTAATTTATATTTTAACTTTAATTTTCAATCTTAAAACTTGTTTTTCTTTTTTTATTTCCTCTCTCATAAGCTCATGCTTTCTTTTATTTAATTTATTATCTTTTAATTATATTTCAACATTTAAATTTAAATTTTATGTTAATGTAATAATATAATTCTAAAATAAAATTTTATTTATGTTTAGAAAATATTTAATTACAGTATATATAAAATTAGGTTTATATATCACTAATATATTTAAAATACATTTTTTATAATAAAAAATATTTTTACCTTTTTTAATTATTTTTATTTTATTTATTAGAAAAAATATTCTACTTTTTTAGTTCTTATCGGTTCATCCAAACATTCATCGAACTTAATATTTTTAGTTCATCCAAACACAATTAGAATTAATCTATCAAATCAACTATTCATTGGGAACCCGAGAAAAATTTGGTTCCCATTTCCAAACGCAGCCTAGAAGTACATGATATCGAGATTTATTAAATATTTTTAAAGTATTATTTAAGAAAATAAGAAGAAATTAAATAGATATACCATTTATCTCTTATTTATAGATTTATAATAATTCACTTTTTTAAAAATAATTATAATTTATCATTAATTATTTTTTATGTGTTTGATTTCATATTTCAGTTTATTTTGAAACAAGACAAGTGATCAATTATTATTAATATTTTTTTTCACGTGAGTTACATTTTTTTAAATGACATTTATTTAATAGTGAAATTCTATTTTATGTCATAATTTTATAAGCAGTCCATTATATTTCATAAAATTCTTTCGAAATGTGATCTTATTATTATATTTGAACAATAAATAAGATCAATAGTATCATATTTTTACTCATAAAAATGTTTCTTTCTTCAAATTATCAATCAAATAATTAAAATATTATATTATTCATCTTATTTTTGTCAATAAATAATAAATAATATATATATATATATATTAATTATTTTAAACTTTAAAATATCTCATGCATAAACTCTACGAGTTTACAAGTCGAATTTATAGAGTAAAACAAATTACGAGAACTCTCGAGTTTAAAAATCTTTGACAAAACTAATGAAAGTTGGGATACAATTTTCGTGTTTGAATTTTTTTTGAGACTTTTGTTGAGAGTTTCATCCATCATTGATAGATGTGACAAATTAAAAATCTTTTTTGTTAAAATTTTCAGGTTACTCAAATGTACCATATATTATATTTAATTCTATAAATTTCTCGTCGGGTCGCTCGTCAACCGGCCCAATAACGAACATGGGCCGGCCAGTCTTACGACGAAGATGTTCACATCTCGTTGGAGCCGTTTCTTATCTCCCAACAAAAACGAAAAAAAAAAAAAATATACGAGACGTTGAGGAGGAAGAACCCTACAAAAACCTCGTCTCCCTGCACGATCCCATTTACCAAACCCTCCCACGAAGAGCTCGACCACCGTCTCCGACGTCCGCCGGGCTCGCCCCAAGATACTAAGGCCGGTGTTCTGGCTGCCTCGGGGTGGATGGCGTACGGTGGCTACGGCCGGCGCCGGGTCGAGGAGCGGCGGCCCCTCGGACGCGTCTCGTCAGCGTCAGCGGCGTTGCCGACGTCTTCGAAGGGGTTAGGGGTTGAAAAGAGGCAGAAGAACTCCAAACCCGCCTCCCTCAAGAAGAAGATCAGATCCACCGAGCGCATATTGCTCCGGAAGGTACCCATCAATTCGTCTTCTTTTCTGGGTTTTATAAGCTTGTTCATCGATTTCCTGTTTAGCAGGCGTGAAAGTTCGGTACTTTTTGTGGTTTTGTTGTGGGATCTGTTTAGACGGTTGAAGTCTCTGTGCTACAGAGTTAGATGCGCTTGCTGGTTGTAGGATTTGGAATTTGGTCTCCTTGTATTAAGAGTAAGGGTTCGTTTAGGTTGAATGTAAATTTGTTTGCTTTGGGGATACTTGATAATGTATGCTAAATTGTTGTCTTGTAAAAAGCGGTGGCATTTGATAATGAATGGTTCTTAGGTTAGTGGTTTGTGTTGTCCTCTTTCAAGCTGGTCGGGAATGGTTCGAACACTGGGCAAAAAGAAAACTTAGAATATTCCTGTGCATACTTCTTATTATTGATGGCTGAAGCTCTTAGGTTGAAAATCTATGAGGACTTGACATAGATAAATGATGCTATTGTAGCACACTCGGGACTTCGAAGTAAACTTATTGGGTGCTCCTGCAATTGAAGAACCTTATCAATGGAAGTTGGGTACCGGTCAATCTGAGTTTAATAGGTTTAAACTTCTATAAAGCTTGGTGCCTTGTTATTGTCTTCCTACCCATAACATTGATGCATTGTCTCTTTGATGGTGATATGTCAATCAAAACATCCCCATTCTTTTGCTGTAACTAATGTATTGGTACTTAAAATTTTCAGATATATATTTATGCACTGTCAAGAATCGAGTATGCAATTAAGTCTATGAAACCATGTATAAAAATCTTGTTGAAATGGATTCGAATGTAACAATATTTCCTTTTCATTCATTCTATATCCAACCAATTTACTTCATCATGACTCCTTGACACAGTGACCATTTATTATTTGAGGCTTATTATTTTACATCATACCTATAGTCACAAATGATTCCGTTCTTTCTTTCTTTTTCTTTCAAGAATCTTCCTGAGGAAGTTAGGCAGGCCCAGAAAAAGAAACTGAAAGATCTCAAAAGACAGCAGGATCTTCATACAAAATCCTCTCAGAAGAAGAAACGACATACAAAATACAGAATGATAAAATTTTTTGGTATGTTACTTTTACTTCCAATTTGTTTGTTTTCCGGGATCCCATATTGTGTTTCTTTCTTTATCCACCTGAACTTGTGTTAATTCTCAGAAAGACAGAAGGTCGAAAGAAAGATACAACATCTGGAGAAACAACAACGAGCTTCATCTGATTCTGTCCTAGATTTCAAAGCTGCTAATGAGCTTTTTCAACTCCGAGAAGACCTTGAATATATAAAGGTATTTATGGAATTTTATGTCAGGAGTCAACTGATATCACCCCTCATAAGCTCCTCGAAGATTCGTGAACTGATATGTTGTGTGTCATCCTCTTTGACTGTGTTGCCTCACACATCTCTCACCTTAGATTCACATAAGTGATTGATTTGAGTGTACTTTTAAGAATTTGCATGCGGTATATCTTGTATAACTTTGTTTTAAGTACTCCATGGTTTGTATTTTAAGCTGATCATAAATATAAGCTGCTTCATGCTAATTCTCTTTTTCATACAGTTCTTCCCAGAAAATAAGAAATATGTCTCACTTTTTGTCGGTGGGGATGATCCAAGTACTGTTGATCAGAGAAATAAATTGCGTGATCAAATTAAAGCCAACATCATCGCAGCTGCAGCTAGTGGAAGAGATTTAAAAGGTCCTTTTTGGATGGTTCATTTTTTTGAGTGTCTACTGGATGGTTTATTTAAGCTTTCAACATTGTCGTTATCGAAAGGACTTTCTAAAGTAGAGTTTGTTTATGCCTTCATTTGCATTCTTTATATGCATGCATGACATGTTATTATTATCTCTTCATAGTGGTTGAAGTGTATTTGCTTTTCCTTTGTATTCCTTAAACAGAAACAGCAAGTGATGATGATGCTGCAGATGTCAGTTGTGATGATTTCTTTACTAGTGGCAGCTCAAGTGATGAAGCGGAGGCAGATGATGAATGGACCGATAGGAGTGCCAGGTAAATGTAGTTGCCAATAATTCTATTGCAAACGATTTTGTTATACACCGGATGTTCCTTTCTGAACTTCATATTGATTCTTGGCTAGTCCAACAATGCACATTAGGGGTCCTTTTGGTTGAAGGATTGTTATCGGCAAATAAGGATTATTATTGTATAAAGATAAAAGAAATTATTCATATTTTGTGTTTGGTTGAAAAAGTTAGTTATTTTATTGGATAAGTGAAAAGTACTAACGAATTTACCAAATTGCCATTTAATTAAGTCATTTTAAAATGAATAAGTAATTCTACCAATGAGGTGGAATTGTTTAACCTAGAATAAGGGCTTTTGACAAGGTTAACTAACCTTGTGGTCCCAAATGCCACACCATCATGTGTTTGGAAGAATAAGGAGTAAGCCCTATTTTTCAACCAAATGGACCCTAGATGTTTAACAATGTTTATTTTTCTGGGTTTGAGATGCGCATTAATGACGATTACATAATGATTTTGATCAATTCCTTTCTTATGTGATCAATTGATGTCTCTTTAAAACTTTTCCACTGGTTGAATTGAACTGTAGATTCTTGGATTTTATATAAGTGGAATTGCATGTCTAGAAAATTATAATTTCGATCAAGAATGTAGAATTTTATTTGGGAATCAAGTTTGATCCACTTTCGACGATTTGATTCATGGAACAAAAAATATTAAATGCATAAAGTTTGATTGCCACAGTAAGGATATATCATCAAATTTTATTAAAACATAATATCAGATGATACAAAAGAATACTGAGGAGGATGTTAAACTAGATGTGCTACCAATAATCCTAAAAGGTTAAGTCAATAGGAAGGACAACATCTTTATATCTTATATTCTTAACACTCCCCCTCACGTTTGGGCCGCTGACAACTTTGGTCTAGCCCTGCCTCACCACCATGGAGGTATGGCGCCACTTACGGCCTGCGGGAGTTGACTCATCAGCTTTTGATGTCTTCTGGAGTTCACTACGTACATGCGGCAGGCCAAACATTTTGGGAGGGCGGCGGCCATGGGCAACAGCACTGGTCACCACATGGGCGATCTGGTTACAACGCAACCGCACCATTTTCGAGGGGGAGATGCTATAGTGAGAATATTGTGCATCACGCAACTACTCTTATTAGAGAGTGGGGTTTTGAATAGTTTTGTTTTTTGGGAGGGTGCCTTAATGGCCCTAACACACATGTAAATATTTCGTATTTTTACTTCTAATACAAATGTCACTGGTCACCACATGGGCGATCTGGTTACAACGCAACCGCACCATTTTCGAGGGGGAGATGCTATAGTGAGAATATTGTGCATCACGCAACTACTCTTATTAGAGAGTGGGGTTTTGAATAGTTTTGTTTTTTGGGAGGGTGCCTTAATGGCCCTAACACACATGTAAATATTTCGTATTTTTACTTCTAATACAAATGGATGCCTACCGAAGTGTGTAGCCATCCTTTCCCTTCTCAAAAAATTTTGGTCTAGCCCAAAGCCCAACACGTGGACAACTAAGGGAGAAAATTAATTTTTAATACAAGCGATATCGAGGTTTGAACTCAGGACCTCTAGCTCTAATACCATGTTAAATTAGATGTACTGCCAACAATCTTAAAAGCTTAAGCCAAAAGGAAGGACAACATCTTTATGTTTACTGTATATTACATACTTAGGCCCTGTGTGGATGTAAATTATTTTCATGAAAACAATTAATATGTTGTCTTCAATTTGTTGGTTGAAAAATTCCCAACCCTGTTTGGATGCACTTTTTGTTGGTTCAAAGTCCATGGTATGGAAGTTGAGGTCTAGCCTCTTATTTCTTTTCTCCCACAAAATTCGTGATGTACTAAAAAAAATGGTTATTTCTGCTAACACCCCCTCAACTATAACTTTTTTTCGCATCTAACCTTAAACTACAGATTTGCCAATTCTAATCCCAGCTTATTTTGATTTGTCAATCTAGTCCTTCTGTTAACCTTTATCAAAAATTCTATTAAGTTTCTATTAAGTTAATTTTTTAATAATTATGAAATATCATTTTTACCTTTAATTCTTTAATATAATAAAAAATTATAAAAATAAAAAACAAAGTAGGGTACAAATATCTTGGTCAAGTTGTTATTTTTTTTAATTTCTATTTTTTTATAATATTTAAAAGGAAAGGGTTAAATTGTCATTTTAAGACTAACTTAATAGAATTTTGGATGAAAGTTAAAGGAAAGACTAAATTGAATCATCAAAATAAGTTCGGGGACTAAAATTGGTAAATTTATAGTTTAGGGTTAGATGCGGAAAAAAAGTTAATTGAGGGGATGTTAGCGGAAATAACCCTAAAAAATGTCATTCTGTAGTTTTTTTAGTTTCATGGAAAATGTCCTAATGCACCCAAAAGAGCCCGTAGAAAAGCAGATGACTACCACACTTTGTAGTCATCCTTCCTCCCTTCAAAAAAATGCCCTTAGAATACTTGTATTGGTTCTGATAATTGGTTTGACAAGAAAACATTTTTTAGACCTTTTGGTTCAATGATGACTAAAGAGTGTTAACATGATGAAATTTTTGTCATCAGATATACCGTGTATCCCAAAGTTCTTTTGTGTGTTTTCCTTATACTTGGATTTTTGTTAAGAAAACATATCAGATTTGTCTTTGGCATTTGAGCACCTTTTACTCACAGAGTGATTTTGTATTGCATATTAGAGGTACTTGGGTTGTTTCTCTTTGGGATATTTTTTTTTTCAGGAAAACGTTTACCCCATTTTCTGTGTTTGACAAAAAGAAAATCTCAGTTAAATAAAAATATTTTCTCAGTTGACCAAAGAAATTTTTACATTTTTTTAAAAAATATCTTTCATCTTGACAGGTAAATGTTTTTCCCTCTTACACTCCCCCTATCATATGTACATAAAAATAAGTGGGATGTACTTTTGCTTTTCTCTTATTACATAGTCCAAGACAATTTAATATTTTTTCAGAAAGAATTCTTTTTCCTTTGCAACTTATTTTAGTGAAACAAGTGCAACCTGAGTGCACGGTAGCACATTTGTCTCTTGAATTTTCTTAGACTTTATTTTCATAAAATATGTATTTTCACGGACTTAATATTATCAGTTACTAATAATACGAATATAATAACCAGATGACTGACCTACATGCTTTTTTTATCAGTACTAAACTACATGCACTTTGTCTGCCTCAGGGATCCTGCTTCAAGTGCTTTGGGTAAGGCAACATCAGGCGTCTCCAGTGATGAAAAGAATAAGGTTTTCTTTCTGCTCCGTCAATTTCTTTGGCGTCCAATAAATCTATTTTCTTGCACTTCATCTGCTCACTTGTTGACAATGCTTGATTGCAGAGACAGAGATCTGCACGAGTTGTGATGCCACCTCCTCGATCATTACTTGACAGAAATCGATCTCAGGAAAAGGTTGAACGCCCTTCATCAAGCAACACATCAACTAGAAGTAATGGACCTTTCAACAAAAAATTGAGTTACCAAGGCACATGGAAACATCACTGTGTTAATCTAAGCTCAAGCTCAGATGCCCATAAGCCTCGCCGTAAAAGGAGACCTAAGAAGAAAAAGGAGGTCAGAATACTTCTCCAGTCTATTAAGTAGGCCTTCCATTGGTTGTCAAAGATTGTTGCATACCACTTTCTGGTTCTTTAAAATTATATACTTTCCAGTTGCCAATTTGACTGATTGTCATGGCTGACTCCATGTCTGACTCAGATTCTGAAAACCACGATTTGTTCTTGCTAAATCTTGTTGATCCCATCTTTGGCTATTCCACTTTGTTTTCTGTTTAAGATGAATCATGGTTGATTGGATGTTTTTGGTGTAACCCTGGCTGATTGGATTGGCTTGGCAACTATTGCATTTTGTTCCTAAAAATAATAAAAAGTCTGTTGGGAATAATATATTGTCTAGGTTTTGAGTTTTATATTTTTATCATTTTATGCCCCTGGTAAAGTAAATCCTGTTGGTACTAAGAAGAGCCAAGAGTCCCACCTGAGCAATCACTAGCATTTTCTAAGAATCTTAGGATGAGTGATATTAATTTCTGCTTTAAATCTATGAACCCTTGTACTAAATGCAGTGTTTTTGGATACGGAACTGCTAATATTATTCATATCAACTCAATTTTTATTAATTATGTTAAATCAAAGCTTAATACCCTGTCACTTGGACTTTCTGCTTCGTACAATTCCCGTTCGGGTAAATCGCGAACGGTCATCCAACTTATCCTCTATCCCGTTGCGGTCATTAGACTTCAATTTGTAACGCGACAATCATCTAACTTGAAAAACTTTTCGTGCACGGTCATTATGATCCGCTACTGCCGGTAACTCAACGTACGTGGAGGCCACGGAAGCAGCTTCTCTCTCCTCCATGTCGATATAGATTATTAGTATAAGATTTTTTTCTTTCCTATGTGGCAAGAGAGAGAGAGAGAAGGGGGGCAAAAGATAGATAGAGAGAGAGAGAGAGAGAGAGAGTAGCTTCTCTCTCCTCCATGTCGATATAGATTATTAGTATAAGATTTTTTTCTTTCCTATGTGGCAAGAGAGAGAGAGAGAAGGGGGGCAAAAGATAGATAGAGAGAGAGAGAGAGAGAGAGAGAGAGAAGGGGGCACAGCTGCTACCTTCTCCTTGGTCTCCGACGAAGGAGAAGGTATGGGGCAGCTGCCACCTCCTCTCTTCTCCTTCGTCTCCGGCGAGGGAGAAGAGCTCCTCTCTTCTCCTTCGTCTCTGGCGAGGGAGAAGAGAGGGGGCAGCGGGGGGGGGCAGCTCTCTTCTCCCTCGTCTCCTCTTCTCTTTCCCTTCGTCTCCGGCGAGGGAGAAGAGAGGGGCCGCTGCCCCCTCCATATATATATATATGTATAGAGAGAGAGAGAGAGGACTCCAATTTTTTATTTTTTTTCTAGTAAGATAAATTAGTTTAATAAAAAACATTATTTATTGCCACATAAGAAAGAAAAAAAATCATAATATTATGGATCGACGTGACAAAGAGAGAAATTGTTCTTGTGGATGCCACATAAGCGCAGTAACCTAGAGACTGGCTATAGCTGGTCAGAATGACTACGAATGAAATTTTTTTCAAGTTGGATGACCGTCCTGTTATAAAGTGAAGTTTAATGATCGAAATGGGAATGCGTGAAAGTTCGATGACCGTTCACGTAATTTATCTATTCCCGTTCAGATCTTTGCAATATATCTTCTTTGTAGAAGGAAATATATCTTTTATAAACAGAAAATGCATATACTGTATCAGTGTATAGATTGCGTATTTCTGTCCTAAAAGTACCAAGTTTGATTAAAAAAGTTCTCAATGTTTTTTCATACAAAATTCCGAGTAATTTTAGGTCAAAACACATTTATAACTTATATTGGGAGGTTGAAAATGACTATAATGCTCAATTTCTCAAACTAATATTACTCGGATTTTTTGGGTCTGGTATTTTTATTGTTCATGATATACATGTACTTTTGTAGATTATTTGTCATTTCCGATTGTCATATCATGTTGGCAGTGTATTTGGTATAGTATGTAGGAAGCTAACAGAAAGTGTTTCCAGGTATGATCATTGAGCTACCATGGACGTTCATTTGATGAATCATACTTTTATTGCGGAACCATTTGAAGATACTCTGAAGGGTGCTGCATATCGGCAGAAGGCCAGTTATTGATTTTTCGTGTATATTATCCTCATTTTGTTTTCTAGGAGGCTTTGCTGCGGTTGCATCACTGAGTTTAAGGAGAACACACAGTTTATATGCTGCATCATATGACTCTTCTGAAATCATCTCCCACAAAACATGACTTTTTAAGTTTTGTTTCTGGCACCTTCATGTTATGCCATTAGCCCATTATTAAAGTTTTGATAGATTTTTGTTATGGTGATGGGTCACATTGTAATTTGCCTGCGTTTTACGACGTTATGCTCCCATACATAATTTTATGACTTCGAAAGAAAATGATGGATGCTGCCTGTAATTACAGTTTGGGATGCCAGTTTATGTATTGGAGCAAATGTGGTTCGATGCCAGTTTATGCCCTTGATCTTTTATAGAGGTTTGCTTGTTTCATTAAAAATAAATTTGAAACTAATTATTTTCTTGTTTTTAAATTTATTTATAACAAAAGTGAGATAAATTGTTTCTGTTTGTATATATGTTGGATGGGATTGGATGAAAGGTGTAAATGTCTTTTTTTTCTCAAGGGTGTATAGAGCATTTGGTTCTACATTGTATTAAATCATTAAATTGTTATTTAATTAATTGGATGGACATTATTTGTCCGGACAATTTGATTGTGATCAAAATATCAACTTACTTTAATAGTTTGATGACTATAATTGGTTGGCCATAAATAAATTTAATAGTTTGATGACTATAATTGGTTAGAGTACATTATGCTTTCATATAGTTTTGGTTAGCTTTATTTTGCAAAGAGCCTTAGGCTCTCCAGGCTATAAGCCATATAAAGCTTTTACTCTGCCAAGGATCTCCCCATAAGTCCTAGCGATTAACGATATCGAGTTAATTATTAAATTTAATAGAAGTGTTTGGTAAATACAATGTTTGAACCAATTAATAAATGTAAAATAATTTAAAAATACAAATAATTATTTAATAAATTATATTAATATGTGTTATAAATTTAATAATACATTTTTATTTTAACTATTTTAATATTAATAAATAACAAAATAATAGCTGACTAAAATAATTTATAAGTTAATAAACTAATAAAGTGATCATGTAGTATAAAATAAAAGTGTATCATACAAATAATAATTAATATTAAAATATTTTAATAGTATATATGAAAATAAATTTTAATATGCTTGCCGCTATAATAGATATTGATTTGTAAGCGTTTCAAAATGCTAAATTTCAATCGCTTGTTGTTATTATTAATTATGTTTGTCAAAGTCAAATAATTAAATAGCGTATTGACTTAGTCAACACGCTACTGTAGACACTATTTTAGAGGCGTATCAAATATGACTTTAATATAAAAAAAATTAAAAATGACAATTCTAATTCGAACTCTTGACTTAAGTGATTACCTTAATACTCAATTTGTTTTTTCTTACCTTAAAACTCGACAAAAATGAGGAAAATAAACCAAACTAAAATGGCCCTCGGGCCAACCGTTTCAAGTTAAATTCTTTATCTTTTAAATAAGTTTTGGACTTTTTCGTAGTGTGCTAAAATATAATTCGACCGTCAATGAGTTTAGTACATATTTTAACTTTTTAAATTCAATTAATCCGATACAACGATCTCATTATTTTTAACATATTTAGAAAACTAAACCAATTTATTTAGTTGAAACTTTAAAAGTACTTCAAAATTAAAACAAAATACTTTATATCATTAAAAATATCTTAAATATTTAGAAAACACCTACATTTTCTTTTTTTTGAAAAAATAATTTAAAATTATATTAAATAATTAATTTTTAAATTTAATAAAAGAAAAAAAAAATCGGATAACTCAATGATCATATTGAAATAAAACTGAACTCAATTGGTCAATTGGATAGAATTCAAATTATTATATTGTCATTGGGGATCGATCAAACCCGTGAACACCTCACAATGTTTGTCTTCATAATATAAGATTTCTGAGTTGCATGGGTAACTCGTTATGTTACACAGAAGAGTTCTTCTGATAGATTTACAGGATAGCAGCAAAAGTCAAGCTGAAGAACTATGCTTTCTTTTATACTTGGATGCATGTAAAGTTGATCATTTGTCTCATGAGTTCTTTTACGTTTTGATTTTAAAACTTTAATCACTTAATTTTAAAACTGTAATCCTTGTCTCCTATGTTTAATCTTCTGGATTAGCCACCTTTGATGTGCAAGTAGTGTTTGTAATATCTTTTCTGTTTCTATTTCTGTTCTGCATTTGAAAAATCAGTACTTTTTACAATGATTGTTAATTCATTATTATGTCTACAGAAAGTCCTAAATATCCTGATTTGAGCACAAGCACAGTGGTGAAAGTATGAAGGTTAATTGATGCCCAATGTACTCTATTTTGGGTGAAGACACATCCTAAAAACTTAAGTCGATAGGAGGAGCAATATTTTTATATTTATATTCTTAACATTCATCTTCATGTGTGGACCGTTGACAACTTTGATCTAGTCCAAAGTCAAATACGTGGACAACAGAAAGAGGAAATTAATTTTTAATATGAGCAACATCGAAATTTGAACTCAGTGCCTCTAGTTCTAATATAATATTAAATTAGATGTGCTATCAACAATCTTAAAAACTTAAATCGATAAAAAGAGTAATATCTTTATATTTATATTCTTAATAAATTCGATGGGAAGATTTATTGTCATTTTATTTTATTTTATTTTTCTATTGGAAGTTTGTTGCCAAATTTTTTACTGCTACTTGCCAGTAACTGCCTAGTTTCATTTGATTAGGCGGCAAAATATTTATTGACTTAGATCTTATTTTCTCATGACTGTAAATGGATTTTGGATTCTTTGAGTTAACTCAGGTGAATGTATATTGATTGTATTTATTCTTATACAACTGAGGAATATTACATTTAAACTTTATTCTTATGTCAGAGTCATGGGAAAAGAGATATCTCTGGCTGTGTGAGAGGAGTATCTCATAGAAGTGTTCGGGTGTTAAATCATTTTTTGCATCTTCTACTCTTTCCATCTTTCCATCTGAGATCCATGAGTTTATGTAAACCATACACGGTAAAAAAGAAAATGTTTACCAAAAGTCATGTTTTAGGCCCTCTAAAAAAAATTGTGTATTAGGACTCTCAGCTAGCTGAGTTTTGGAAAAGAAACTATTTCGTTATGAACATTATGTGATATTTTGTATTTCCAAGTAACTTATCTTCACTGTATAGTTTGCATAATCTTAATTAGGAGTGCTCACGGATCGGGTTTGATCCAAGTGATCCCAAATTCGATCTAAGTCGATTGCCTTTGTTTGAGTGAGATTGAGTCGGGTTGATGATAAATTAATTATCGAATTTAATTCGATCCGATTTGTATTGGGTCAGATTAGATTAGGTCAGATCATCAGTTTATCCGATTAAATTTTTTATATTTTTAATTATTTATTTATAATATTTAACATTAGTTTTTTTAGAAAAGAAAGAAACATACTTTTTCAAAGATTTATAATAGTTTTAAAGGATATAGAGTATACATCTTTAATATATTTTAATTTAAAGTAATATAAATTTTTTATCAAGAATAAATTGATTCAAATTTAATAAAATATATAAAAGTTTGGATCACCAGATTGGGTCGGATTCAAAAAATTAAAATACGTATTAATCTATTGATGATCAAGTTATGATCTTGTCGATTTGGGTTCGATCTGATCAACGATCTAACTCGACCCAATTGAGATTTGAATCATCCTTAACCTTCATTGCAAATTCCATTGAAGGAAGTAAGATTTTACCCCATCCAAGATGACTGGTGTCCATGTTACTTTCTGTTTCAATGTTTATTCTTGGTGTTTTTGCCTACTTGATTGTTGGGAATATCTTGTCCATATTTTTGTTTCTGCCCACCATTGCTAATCAAGAACAACGCTGATTCCTTATTCTCCTTACTTTGCTCATTGTTGAGGCTTGTAGTCAAATGGAGGTTCACTGAATTTGAACAGCTGTTTTACTTCATTCAACAGCTTACCTCATAACAGGCTAAGAATGAAACATCAGCAGAAAAAGGCGACTTACATTTTCATTTTAAGGTATTTCTTATGATTCCACTTAACATCTTGAACTCAAAATATATTGTCCTTCCCTGACTTGGAAAATTCAAATAAACTATCACTACAATATGGTACAAATTATTCAGTGCAATGGTCATGCAATTTGTTTAAATAAGTACTTATGCAATGGCCATGTGGTTTACCAAAGCAAAGCAATTTGTTTAAATAAGTACTGTTTCCATATATAAGTTTCTATTGATTGACAATTACTGGTTCTATGATCTAAGGTCCAAGGTCTTGCTGCCATGGTCCTTGGATCTTTGTATGAGTGTCCACATGGAAGATGGAAGACAAAATAAAAAAAATATTAAAGATGCGATTTAAAGTTAAACATTTCATTAGCTTAATTTAAGCTACATGATGCATTTCTTAATGGTTTGCTGAAGTATGATTTATTATATGGCCATTTCATTAGCTGCCTCTGTCAACACTAAGCCCTGGAAATGCCTGAAACTACGGACATGAGCAGGTGGTCGACATTTTTGAAGATGTGACATATCAACACTTGATAGACAAAGAGGAGATACAAAATAATGACAAAAATGTATTGATATATACACATGTTATATTTCATGTCTCCTTTTGTATGATTAATGAAATCGCAATTATGTCATAACATTCAGCGTACTTTAGAGATGCTCTCTCCTTTCTCATTGATGAATCAAAGTTTCTTCCAAGGAATACATCTGTGTTTAAAGATTCAGTTACTCTGTTGTTGCCTGCTGGTTATCACTTGAGCCGGTTGAGTGCTAATTGGACTGTCTAAATAATATATATATATATATATATTATATTTATATATATATATATATATATATATATATGTATATATATAGGTTTATATATATATAAGAGAAATATTAGCACATATACACACAATTACATGCATTTGATGTGATCACATACACATAAAGATATGTAGAATCCAAATTTTAAATTTTAGATGAAATATTTTTTTGAATCTCACATGTCTCTATGTGTCTGTGATTGCATCGAATGGATCTAATTGTGTATCTATGAAATAAGCCTTATATATATTTTATAATCAATCATTTAATAATATGTCTCAAAATGCATGGAGGAAAGTTAGCATCATATATAGGGTCCATTGAAAATTTTACCTGGTCCATCCTTCAATGATATTTCAACTGCCTGAAGATTTTATTTTTTATTTTCTTTGAAAAACTAAAAAAAACACATCTGATTATGGTTTCATGATTGGCTGCCTGTTTTGTAATCCCGTTATATCTCCCTAAATAGTATTTTTACTGTAAGACTAGAACATAAATTTTCTGAAGGGATGCAAAAATATGAATTAGGCTTTGGTCTTGTGACTCCACTTCTTCAATCTAATTGTTTTAAACTATAAAACCCTGCACCGTATGAACTTAACATGGCAGCTAACTAAAGCAAATTTATTATAATCTACCCAAAAAAAACAAATTGATTATAATATGGTGCCATGAGCATTAATTTTATGGCATCCAGAAGCAATAAAACCAACAATATAAATCAAACCTCATCCTCTCTACCACAACCACCACCATTTTCCAATCCATATACACTTGTGAAAGCCACAAGTGGGCAATGGTGAGCCCTGACTTTAATGGAGGGGGGTCTCCTATACTTATCTAGCATTAATTCAAGCATATCTTAGAAGGTGTATTCCACCTAAGTTGAACATATAATTCAGTACACCATTATTGAGCCCAACCACCAAGCCATGATGAGGTGATGGAATCATCCAACTCACATTGGATGCTTCCTACTCACCTTCCTTGCTTTCATGTTCCTTGCATGTGAGTTGTCTGATATTTTAGTTTTTCTCTTATTCAATTCAGAGAATATGGACTGCTATTCTACCAGAACAAGGAAAAAGAAAACAAAGCTATGGTTTTGGATCTTGTCATTCACCATGCTTTCATCTTCCACTTCCATTCATCATAAAACAAAAATAAAAAGAAAAGAAAAGAAAATGTGGTGCAGTTAGCTTCCTTTCTTTGTCCCTCATTCATTTTTCTTTCAAAATGCCAACTTTGTCAGTCATAGTATGCATGAAAATTCTGGTTGCTAATAGGACACATCACCAAAGAGCAACCACCTTGTAGTTGCACAAAATTTTATAATAACAAGGGGTTAGAAGATTATTATAAATCACTATTTTAATCTTTATCTTTGCTGTTTTCTCTTTGTCATTGCTTTCCATTAAGTTTTGATCAGGATAGGAAAGTTGAAGCATCTGTAGATGAACTTAACATCACATTTTGATGAAAACTTGGAAGAAATAATGCCCTTTAAACATATTTGACAAATAGTAGATGTCTTTTGTACAATTACAAGGGGAAAAAATTACAGTTCTAAACTCTCTATATATGCAACATCCTATGAAACAATAAAAGTATTACAAACAAAGAAACCTAAGGAAAAAGTCTAACATCTCTCTGAATTCTTTTTTTTTCTTTTTCCATTTTATACTTCATATGCTGGAGCATGCCAGATGATTAACTTGAAGCATCCAACATTAATCCTACTCTTTGTTTCCTTTACAGACCCATGAAACTGGAAAACCCAGACAAAAAAAGAGTCTATGTTGAAGGGACTTCCACAAATTCTCTTCTCTCTGTGTTATTGCCCAGATCCAAGGCCTTTTGCTTCAGCTCCTTTCATTATCCTTAGCCTTTTGCAGGAGGAGGTGAACATCCTGTAATTAAACACCACAAACTATAAGCCAACTGTTGACAAAAAACAAAACAAAAAGGCCAAAATTATCAGCAATTTTGACATATGTTGCAGGTTTATTTGGACACTTACTCCCATGGAACATCTCCTGCCAGCATCCAGTCTCCATCTTTGTCCTCATAGGCGATGGCATAATCTGACTTGCTGCACTTCTCCATCCCCAACAGTTCACCTGTTTAAAACATACAGCAAGAACAAGGATCAGACCACTGTTACCATGCATCACATAATTGACAATTCTTCTTCATTTTTATTTGTGTTCCTAATGATTCTTACCTAGAGAAAAGCACTTGAACATGTCCTCCAGGGCCTCTCTGAGCTCCTTGTAGCCCTTGTAAACCTTGAGGTCAATCTTTCTCAGGTAAGGAGCCCCATCCATGCTGACCTTCACATATAGTCCTCCAGCCTCTGCTTCTGTCTTCTTTGCCTGGAGGCTGTTCTTCCTATAAGACCTAATTGGTGGCCATCCAACTACTTGTGCCCTGCCATGTAGCAATCAAGCAGCCGATCAGTACATGTGCAAATATACATATGCATGAATCTACTCATGCTTCTTGCACCAGATTACACACTTACTTGGCAGGTGGAGCAGCTTCATGCCCTCTAGACTTGCTCAGAGCCAAGTTCTCATCCTTATCCTCTGGGAGAGAACGCTTGACACCCCCGGAAGTCTGCGGCACCGGTTTCTCCATTGCCGTATCACTACCGGGCAGCCCGAGCCGCAGCTCGGTGGCCTTATCCATGTAGTCGACGAACTGTGCTCCGCCTTCCATCGATTCTTTATCGATCCCTTTACGAGTAGACCCTTCTCAACCGAATGAAACTTGCTAAGCGAAAGGTTGCACCGGCCGAACTTTTCGACGAGATCCGGCTCAGGATATGTTGTGCAGGAGATGATGAGATCTGAAAGAGAAGTAGAGAAGTAGTAGCAGTAGGTTTGTGTTGGTTGTGGAGATGGTGAGGGACTCCTTTGAAGGGTAGTTTTATAGCCTAGTAGCAAATGAAGGAATATAGTAGTGGAGGAGGGTGGTAGTGTCTCATGGCACAATTTAGGGTTTGCATGGGGAAACTGTGGGGTCATTGACAACTTGGCCGGTCGGTTAGATAGGGGACACACATCTGACCAGCCCCGGCCGATCGCTTGGATCGGACGGTCGAGATCGATCCGATGTCGGCCCGACGACGGAGCTGAACCGTCCGATTTCGGGACCATTCATTGGAGAGACACTGACATGTGATACAACGAAGCTGCGATCTCTACGTTACTAAATGAAAGGGTGCACATGGTGTGTTAGCACATGTTTTGGTTGGCCTACTATTTTTTTCCCTCTTTTTGCCTTATATTTGTACAAACCAATAAAGTGTGTTTGGAAATAGACGACAAAGAGAAATAAAATTAACTTGTCATTATATCTTATGCAGATTAGAAATATACAAGTAAACTGGCTGATGCACACAAGTAAAAGATTTAAAAAGTTTAGTGATTGATATTGTGTCGGATCGGTGGATTTTTCTCTCTCTGTTTCTTTAATCTGTGTTTGGATTTGTTGTGCTGAGATTAATGGTTTAGTTTGGTGCCATATCCTGTAAAATATTCATGAGATTCTTGGTGGCCTGTAAACAATGCTGATGTTGTCTAACAACTCTGTCAAAGTTGTCTAGTGACAGAATTGTACATATAATACTATCATCAACTAATCTATATATTGCATGTTTAATAGAAAAAAAACTAATATAATGTCATCAATTAATCTAGTCGATGGAGCATTATAAATAACAGTAACATTTTCGAAGTTCAATAATATAACTATTTTATTATTAAACCATAGTTCATCTCTTGTTCCTTTGTAAAAGTAAGAAAAACATATATGCCTACTGGTTAGGTGCTGATCCACTACTTGGAACCTAACAAAATAAACAAGCAAAAAGAAGAACTTAATTAGCACAGCAAATGAAGGCATGCATGTTGATATACAATATGTCTAAATTATGCTGTGGGGGGTTAATTGCTTGAACATATTTTATTCCACAGATTTAATTGATCAAGAAGGAGCAACTATGAAGTTTATGAGTCCAAATATATTATTAGTTTTTTTTACGGAATTGATGATTTTGACTTGGATATTTTCTTTTTTCTTTTTCTGTTTAGATAGACATGTTAGCAACATCTACTCAACAAGATTGCTGTCCACAAGTTCATGTCTTCATGTATCATCGAGTCATTCATGTAAATGTTTGGCTTAAAATATGATGCGTGTGCATCATCAGCTCAGCAAAATTGAAGTCCACAACAAAACATGTCTTCCTGAGTCCCTGATCACAATTGAGTCCCTGCTGCAAATGTTGTGGCTGCAAGATATCTGTGATCAGAAAATGGAAATGGTTGACAGAACCCTCTTGCCTTGTTAATTTAATTGTCTAAGGTAGAAATTAGAAAATATGATCTCCTGTTCATCAGTTCCTTGCAATCTGAGGACAGTCAAGTTGTGATCTTGTTAAATTGTCACACTCAATTATTGAGAACAGCGAGAGGAGGACCCCTCTACTGTAACTTGCTGGGGATTCCAGACAAAAAACATTCAGAAGTAGGGCCATCAGGATGAATGCCAACATACCAAGCAATTAATGGCAACTGTACTGATAGTTCATGCTAAATTAACTGTGTTCTTAATGGTGTACAAGTTTAAGAAGGCAATTTCCTCTGATAATTCATGTTAAAGTACAAACTTGCACAGTCTATATATCTCAACTAAAATTTATAAACAATGCAGGACCTCTCAATCCATATATGTTTCTTTAACTCAATGAAAATATGATCCAAACTAACTTATAAATTAACCTTAATACTCAGAGATTAAACAACTGGATATTAATTCATCATAGCATGCATTATCATCAGCAAAAGTATATGTATTTGTTTCAGAAGTTTTGCATCATCTTCTTTGAAAAAAAAAGAAGTGTTTTGCAGCAAGTTGATCAATAGGGACTTCTAACACCAACACATAGCAAGACTTGAAATAGGAGGATTGCATATAATTAACCTTTCGGTGCCTGTAGCAAATTGGACACTTGTTGGGGGGTGGACGGCCCCTGAAGCAGTGTACTGTAATTGACATCTCAACCATGCAATCTTGAAGTGGGCACACACCATTTAATGTTTAAATCTGCTGCCATGTGTTCTTTGGCCCTTGGAATAGAACCCTTCTGCATAACAACATTTAATTCTCTTGTCTTTTCTTTTTTACATAATCCAGATCAACGTAAGCAACAGTAAGAAGTTTGGATTTATATGATCATGGCCTTCAGAAAGGTACAACTCTTCTGCTGGTTAATTTTCATTATATGCACTGTGTCATATTATTAATTTGCTTCCTGACATTGTGGCATTATTAGGAGGGTCCGAGACTTGCAGATGAGCAGTAACATGATTGTGACGATACTTTTGATACGTTAAAATCCATGGCAATTTGTGTACCATATCATATAACTGTACCAATTGACAATTAAGAAATGCACTGTTCATGCACAGAAATTTTGCATTGGCTATGTTTTATTTGTAGTTAACTAAAGATTCGATCTTGTGAGTTATATATCCAATTTATCTCGTTACTAATTAAATCTCTTCACATTCCACAAAGAGAGAGAGATATATGTAATTGGCACAAGGCCACCTCCTGTTCCCTTTGCTTTCCACGTTGCATGCCCATGCAAGTTTTAGCATGAATAAGACTACTAGTGGTCCTCTCTCTCTCCTCTCTCTCTCTCTCTCTCTCTCTCTCTCTCTCTCTCTCTCTCTCTGCACAGCATGGCATGCATGAGAAAGTGGGGAGGATAGGGATGGGAGATGAGAAGCATGCGCTGTTCCAATGGATTCCATCTGTTTTGGCTTTAGGCTCTCTCTCTCTCTCTGCACAGCATGGCATGCATGAGAAAGTGGGGAGGATACGGATGGGAGATGAGAAGCATGCGCTGTTCCAATGGATTCCATCTGTTTTGGCTTTAGGGATTGGGATAAACATAAAAGGAGAAGGGGGGAATGCATATGGGACAGGGATGAGGTCGCCATTAAAGTCCTGCTGCTGCATGCATGCGCTCAGACTGTTACGGCCGAGTACCTCTGAGTGCGTGCGTGCGTGCGTTCGTGCGCGCGGGAGGTCCAACCGCCAAACCAACAGCCCTCCTGCATCTCTTATTTGACCATGCAAGATCTACTACAACTGCTACTATATACGATCGTCCACCATGCACACTTGCACACGCACGCGCGCACGTAATGGTGACTCCAAATGCCGATCCTACTTTCCAAAAAATGTGATTAATATGAAATAGATTTCTATGAATTCAAACATTCCTATCAATATTATAAAGTATGAAGCAAACACACCCTTAAATAGTTTCTCCTTCCACCATTCTTATTTATCTTTTTTCTCCTTTTTTTAATTTTTTCATTTAAAAATGTTAGAAATAATATAATCATTAATTAGTGTAATGACTCATTAATTAACCTTAAATATGCATAAGTTAAATGACTCATTAATTAACCTTAAGTATGTATAAGTTAACATGATAATTATATTTATATTTTTCATAAACCATTTATCCTCTTATTAACTTTTCATATTCCACTATATTTTTATTTTTTATCATTTAAAATCTATATCTATATATATATATATATTTCTCATGCATTAGATGACTTCTCCTTCCACCATTCCCATTTATCTTTTTTCTCTTTTTTTTTTAATTTTTTTATTTAAAAATGTTAGAAAATAATATGATCATTAATTAGTATAATGACTCATTAATTAACCTTAAATATGTATA
>LTAE01004721.1:0-22668 GCA_001647135.1 Pontederia paniculata | reverse complement strand
GAGAGGGAGGGTGGGAGGGAGGGAGGGAGCGTGAGAGTGACAGACTCCTTCAATTTTTTATTTTTTTAAGATAAATTAGTTTAATAAAAACATTATTTATTGCCACATAAGAGAGAGAGAAAATCTTATAATATTATGGATCAACGTGGAAGAAAGAGAAATTGTTTTTGTGGATGCCACGTAAGCGGGTAGCCGGTCAGAATGAATGCGAATGAAAGTTTTTTCAAGTTGGATGACCGTCCTGTTACAAAATGAAGTTTAGTGACCGAAATGGGAATGCGTCAAAGTTCGATGACCGTTCGCGTAATTTATCCAATTTATATTGTTCCTTCAATTCTCTAAAAAAAGAAAAATATTGTTCCTTCAAAATGCTGTTGAAAAGACAATCCTTTTCTCCTATGTGTGGGCTATCTTTTCTTGAGAAAGGTATATGTATGTTTTATCTCATTCTAACTCTATTATCACCATTATTAGTAATAGTAGTAGATGAATCCTTTAAATACTGACAATGAAATTTATGCAGGTTGGCTGTAGAAGTTTCTACCACGATGAACCATCTAGTGGACAAGTTCAAATGGATAATGACCTTAAGCTGCAACCTGGTATTTTATGCATATGATGTTGTATTCGCCCAATAGGAGGCCCTCTATGTTTGAGTATTTTATATTTATTTCTAAGAAGATATCCTGCATGCTTATCTTAAACTTTAACATTTTCTAGGTCCAGCAGAGACTTTGGAAGTTAAGAACGAGCTAACTGGGGAACTGAGATCTTATGGATTGGATATATCAACTTCAATTTGTTTGGTTAACTGTAAGGAAGAGAAGAATTTCGAGACAATTTTTGCGTCTGAAGAAAATATATCTGAATTACAGATGAGCAGTCACCCAATAGAGATGGACTCTAAAGTTTATCATGTCTCTGAGAATCCTGAATCCAAGAGTATGATCTCATGTCCTTCATTTAACGCAACGCATTGGTTAAAACCTTCCACAGAAGAAAACAATTTGGGCATAATGAATCTGTGTGGAGGATCCTTTGACAGTTTGCTTAGCGGTGACGTTGATCAACAGTTGCAAGGAAACATACCAAATTATAATGTCCCTTTAAATCCTGCTGTGGGTACATCTCTAGTTTACTCGCAAAATTCTGGTTTTCAGCATGGTATCAACTTAACTAGCACAGAAGAAAATGCACCTATGCAAAGAACCGGTGAAAATTTGGAAACTGGGACTGGAATTTCTGCCTATGGTACTGCAACCGTGTGGACTTCTTTCTTTGTGCAACGATCTTTAATACAAAGAATATTTGTTCTGTTATATGATTGATTTTTATATTTGTTGCAGGTTCATCATTGATTCTGAACGCTGAAAGCTCAAATATGTCAACTGCTGTCCCAGATACAATGACACAGAAGAATTTCTACCCCACACTATTCCGGTCTTCATCCATGTTCCCCTTTGAAATGCTGCCAGATGTACTTTTCCCTGAGATGAATACTACTGGTGCAGATGTCATGCACAACATGAGTGGTAGTAATTTGACATCCCACTTAGAGTCTGCAACTGAGATTCCTAATAATGGTTGGATGGAGTTCTTTCCTAGTCCATATCACAAAGAGGACACATTAGTAAGCCTGAAAGATGAAGCAGAGAAAAGACTGATTTCCGCAAGGAGTTCATGTGCTAATGAAATGGATTTAGGAACAGGGGTTCCCTTTTGCACCTCGTCTCCATATTCTCCAGACACACATTTTGATGAAATTCTTAAAGCCACAAAACCTGTTTGGAATCATCAAATGGATATGAGTTTCAGGAGTGAATCAAGCACCGATTCTTCTCCCATTCCTTCAAGTAGAAACTCAACATCTGGTTATCATGATATGCCAAGACAATCACTCACCGATTCTGTGACGAACCTACGTAGTAAGAGGGAAAGTATATCATGGGAGGGTGACAGTGATGATAAAAAGCTAGCACTTTGGCACAGACAACAAAATGGATGTTTCAAAGGATATAATAGTTGTTTGCAGAAGTACCCGCCAACGAATTCTGTAAACATGAATGAAGATGCTGACATTTGTGTTCTAGACGAAATCAGTTGTCCAGCAAAGCCACCTTCACGTCTTCCACTAATAAAGCCTCGTGCATCATTGGAGCACTCTGGCTTTGGGGACTCTCACCGTATTGGTTTTGGAGCTACGAGGCCTAAACTAAGTGATGAAATGCTAACTTTCCGTCTTGCATTAGAGGTATCAAAATAACTTACTTTGTGACATATGTTTCACTGGAACTCGAGATTACTACTGTATCTTTTGCATAGATGTTACATCTTATGCCTTCTAATGTTGCATGATGATCTATGCATGCTTGGTATAAATATTCGTCCAAATTTGAAGGTATGGGGAGGAAGGTCTGTTCTCATGTGGGGAATAGGTGGGAAGTTTGTCGGGATGGACCTTGCTTGTTCGGAGGGAGGGAGTGCGGGAGGGAAGGAGGAGGGGATGGGGGGGAGGACAAGGTATGTTGAGGAGGGTCTCTTCTCATGTGGGGAATAGGTGGGAAGTTTGGAGGGATGGACCTTGCTTGTTCGGAGTTGGGGAATAGGTGGGAAGAATGGAGGAAGGGGGACCTTGCTCGCCCAGAGTTGGGAAAAGAGGCAGGAAGATCTCCTCCTTTGCCTGTTTGTATGATTGCCAAAATATTTATCCCTTTTTGTTCTCTGATGAAATACGTTCGTGACATATCTTGATCATATTTTGGAGTATAGGTCCTCTTCTTTTAATGATGTCTTAGTGTCAAAGCTTATGGTCACTCAATTTTTGTTTCTTTTAATTGCACCACAGGATCTATCTCAGCCAAAATCTGAAGCTAATCCTCCTGATGGATTTTTGGCTGTTCCTTTGCTGAGACACCAGGTAAGTTGGAAGTGTCATGCATTGACTGCAAAGGTGTGTATATGTTCGGTATACTTGACTGTGGATTTTGTTTTGTACAGCGGATAGCTTTGTCATGGATGGTGCAAAAGGAAACTCGCAGCTTACACTGCTCTGGTGGAATTCTGGCAGATGATCAGGTATGTTCAATCTTTTATTTGATGATGTCTTCTTTAAATCACTGAATATCTTTCATTGTTTGTCTCATATGCAGGGACTTGGTAAAACAGTGTCTACAATAGCATTGATTTTGACTGAAAGGTCTCCACCATCTGATTCTTATCCTTCCGCTGCTAAGCAAGATAAATCTGAAGCTTTTAATCTGGATGATGATGACGATGATGATTCCTCTGGGCTTGATGCGAAAAAGAGGTCTCGAGTTTCTAGTTCCTCTGTGATCTCTGGATCAGAAATGGAGGATAGCTTTCTGGCAGTTGTGAAAAGCAGACCTGCAGCTGGAACTTTAGTTGTTTGCCCGACGAGCGTTCTTAGACAATGGGCTGATGAACTTCAGAATAAAGTCACAAAAAAGGCTAAGTTGTCATTTCTCGTATATCATGGGAGTAACAGAACAAAAGATCCTGTTGAGCTGGCAAAATATGATGTTGTACTGACAACTTATGCCATTGTTAGTATGGAAGTTCCAAAACAACCACTAGATGATAAAGATGAAGATAAAATGAAATCTGATCCATCTGGTTTAGTTGGAGTTTCTAGCAAGAAAAGGAAAACTTGCAAGGCAAACATGAAGAATAGGGATAAGATGGAGGCCACATTTCTTGAGTCTGCTCGACCACTTGCAAAAGTTAGATGGTTTAGAGTAATACTAGATGAAGCTCAAAGCATAAAAAATTTCAGGACACTAGTTGCTAGAGCATGCTGGGGCTTGAGGGCCAAGAGAAGGTGGTGCTTATCAGGGACTCCTATTCAAAACGCAATTGATGACCTCTATAGCTATTTCAGATTTCTTAGATTTGAGCCATTTTCTATTTACAAGTCTTTCTGCTCCATGATAAAGACCCCAATCAGCCGTAGTCCTGCACATGGATACAAAAAGCTACAGGCTGTTCTGAAGACAATAATGTTACGTCGAACTAAAGGTGAATCCAACTATATAGTCTTGAATCATTTTGAGAATCTGTTTAAAGTTTTTATTGCAGAATTTGGGGCATTTATGTTACCCATATCTATTGGATAGATTTTTTTATACTTTTATCTCATACATAAACTTGTGCACGTGATGTCACTAATCTGATACTATTTTATCGCCGTATAGTCTCAGGCTTGCTCCACTTTTGGTTTATTGTTCGACTTAGGATTTATATTAAAAATTATTCAAGCAAGAAAGTATTTCAAAAAGTTCCTAGTTCAATTTTTGCAGCATTTCATTTATTCCCTGGACGTCTCTGAAGGGAATGTATGAATTCATTGAATCCAAAGATCTCTTAGCTATTGATTGTCCAATGAGAATGGTTGCACAAAAATAACTGGACCAATCTTCTTGCATTTCTTTAGTGTGATCCTCGTTCCTGTTTTATATGAAAAATCTTTCCATTATTTTGTCTTAACCCTCTTCTGGTCATGGAACTACTTCAGACTCCATGCTGGTATCTTGGCCAACATAATTATCGGTTATCTATGTTCTTTTGGTAATTTTCTTGCTAACTTCTTTTTAAAAAATCTTCCTCAAGATTCATTGTACACAAGAATTAATTTTTGTTGCATCCTTGCATAAGTTTTGTTACTTGAATTAGTTCTTCATTTTGACAGTTGTACTTAAATAAAGATAACTTGTTCTTTTTGTGTTCTGTTATGTAACTTTTTTTGAATTTTCTTTCTCTAAGGAACACTTATTGATGGCAAGCCTATCATAGCATTACCGCCAAAGACAGTGACTTTGAAGAAGGTAGACTTCTCAAATGATGAACGGTCTTTTTATTCAATTCTGGAAGCCGAGTCTCGCGAGCAATTCCAGGTAGGCTCTTATTTCCATTACTTCTGGAAGATTGATGATTGCAACTTGCATGATGATTTCTTTTGAATCTCAATTAGATTTAGAATTTGTGATATGATCAAAGTTGTCTAAGTCTTGCCTATGTTTTAGTGTCTTCCATTTCCATGTTTATAATGCTACTACTTGAAGTTCCATTAGTTCTTACTTCTCAGCCTTTTCAGCTAGTAGGCTTTTACCTGAGATTTAAGATTAAGTTTGCACTCTTGCATTCAGGTTTATGCAGCTGCTGGGACAGTAAAGCAGAACTATGTCAATATTTTATTGATGTTACTGCGCTTGCGGCAGGCTTGTGACCATCCACTATTGGTAAAAGGCCATGAATCAAATTCTGGTTGGAAGTCATCCTTGAAAATGGCAAAAGAACTTCCTAAAGAGAAACAGAAGGATCTTCTGAGTTGCCTAGAAGTATGCTCAGCCATATGTACTATATGCAATGTAGGTCATTATGCTTATTATTGTTTTGTTTCATTGTTATTAATAATCTTATTCGGATTTTATTTGACTTCTTGTTGTATTCTTTTTTGGTTTTTATTATCACAAGCTTCCTCAGATAGTTCATTGCACATGTATCAGTTACTACTAGACAATGGAAACCTTAAATTATGCCGATTTTACTGCACATTTTACTTTTTTTTTCATGTGAGATAGAAGAATATACATAGAGGATTTTCATCGTCCTTTGTGTTTAGCATGCGGTATGAGAGGTGTTAATTCTGTTTTGCCTTTTGCTTTTGCTATTTCAGAGAATTGGACACACTTTGATGTGTATAGCTTTCTTTTGACAAACAAACTAAAGTGGATCTTACCATTGAGTGTTTTAAATGTACTACCTCAACATAATTTTTTGGAATTACCAATTTCTGATGTCATACGAATGTTTTTGAACCTTTTAAAAGATGAAGAATAGTTCTATAAGTTCTTTTAACACAAATCTAAATTGGTATCATCTTAGGAGATCGAAGTGTTTTGGGCCATTACTTAATCCTTTGAAGTTTCTTATGTCAGCCATACTCTCATTTTTTCTTCGTTTTGGCTAAGGAATGATTTTTTGGAGTTTTGTGGCCGAAAAGTGAAGACAACAATAAAATAATCTTTGATTGCTGCACATTCTCACATAGCCGTGTAAATAGTATACTATTGAGGCTTTATGATTCACAATTTCCGATTTTGACTTGTCTGGAAGACTTGAAATGTGTTATTTGTGTTTGTTGGGTTAAAAAACTTGGTTGGAAAGCAAATTTTTACAAGGAAAATAAACTGCCTACCATAGATGACTGGTACGATGGAAATCAAAGCTGAACTGAACTAGTAATTCTTTACAGTCTGTTTTTCCTTTGTTTTCTTTTTCATCTGTGTATGCTGGTATGTGATTTAATCCTCTTTATTACAGTTTCATGTCTTGTCCCTATTCTTCAAATGTTAGCTAAGAACATCATGATGTGTATATTAACCGAATTATGCTCTTCTGCCCATAATTCTGTTATGCAATTAGCTAATTCGCGCTCATCTAATTGACCTACTGCTGTTAACCAAAAAGTTCATTATTTGCAGGACTCACCTGAAGATGCTGTTGTCTCTATTTGTGGACACGTTTTCTGCAAGCAGTGTATATGTGGGCACCTTACCGGTGATGAGAACATCTGCCCATCATCTAACTGTAAAGCTAAAATTAATGTTTCTTCAGTGTTTTCAAAAAGCACATTGTCTAGTTCTATATCTGACATACCCTCTGAATATTGTGGACTTGATACAAAAGATGCAATTGAAAATAATTTTTCCTCTGATTCTTCCAAAATAAAAGAAGCTCTTGAAATTCTGCGATCACTTCCTAGATACGAATGCCCACTTGAAACTAGTTCTGTTAAATCAGAAGATGAAGTTTCTGGGAAGTCAGATATTATAGGTGGTGATTCCCTGCAAAGTTTTTCTGATGATAACTTAGTGAAATACTCTCCGAGTACAGATATGAAAGTTTGTGCAAAACAAAAATATCCAACTCGTCAAGTTTCAGAAAAAGCCATTGTCTTCTCTCAATGGACGGGGATGCTGGACTTGTTGGAAGTTCCTTTGAAGGAATCCTCTATAGAGTATAGGAGACTTGACGGGACAATGTCTATTGCTGCTAGAGATAAAGCTGTTAAAGATTTCAACATGCTTCCAGAGGTCTGTTTTTTTAAAATACTTGTAGTGTAACTTTTGTGATCTCATTTCTTTTCTCGTGTGTTTTACCCGAGAGCTATTGTTATGTCGCAGGTCACTGTAATGATTATGTCTTTAAAAGCTGCAAGTCTTGGTCTGAATATGGTAGCTGCCTGTCATGTTCTTCTTCTAGACCTATGGTGGAACCCTACTACTGAAGACCAAGCAATTGATAGGGCACACAGGATAGGCCAAACTCGTCCTGTCACTGTTTCTCGTTTAACAGTTAGGGATACAGTAGAAGATCGCATCTTGTCACTCCAGGTATTATTTTGAATGCTTTTCTATGTTTTTCCCTTTTGCTTACGTTCTTAATTTCTAATGTAGTAATATTCAACATAGCACTCGAATCCTAGAAAATGCTGTTAGCCTAATATCAAAATGAAATGGTGGGTGTATTCTTATAATGTACGCTCAATCTCTTGTACATCCAGTTTCATTTCTGGTGAGTGTATGTCTTCACTTAAATCGCTAGAATATGTTGTTTCATGGGGCTCTACTCTGTTTTCCCCTATGATTTGGCTGTCATTGTGCAAATATCATAAAGTACAAATAGTCATGCTATACATATTGTTAAGATTTTTATTTATCGCATTGTCAAACTAGTTAGCTTATTTTTGCATTTGGAAAATCTGTTGATTTATCTTACAGAAAAATCTACCTGTATGAATAATTGTGTTTTTACATGATACATTTCTACTATTCTTTCTATATTTGTAAGAAAGAACCTGTAGATTTACAGGACTGATAAATCATAAGTACTATACATTTGATTAATGTGTTTCGCAAGTGTGAGCAAAGCCAATAGTTTATTTTAAAGTCTACCTCTTTCCTTAACTAGTTAGTTCAGCTATATGGATCCATCTTTTGTATACAAGATTTTCCTTGCATAACCTAAAAGAATTTCCTTGCATATTTCATCATAAAAAAGGAAAACATCTTGCATAAACAAACTGCATTTTTCTTTTGAAAGAAAAAAAAAAGATGATTGTACAGGTGTACAATCATATTTCATCGATATAAGAGGGATATATTACAAGTTCCATGTGGCAAACTAGAAGAATTGAAAGAAAAAAGAGCCTCCATTCCTGCATGGAGGACCACAAAGCATATGACATTGGCCTCGTGCCATCTCTTGCCTCGCATTGGGACTAAATAGCCCAAAGAAACACAAACAATTCAACACACCATCACCTAGAACCATATATATGAATGCCCAATTTTATGACCACCAAATTAGAATGAAAGATGTCCCCAAAAAGAATGATTTGTTTTAGGAAATATAAAAAAATGATACAAATCTCAACTCGAGCAAATTGGATACATCCAAGAATTAGATGCTTCATACAAATTAGACCTTTATAGCAACTATACATGCAAGAATGAGTTGCTTTACATCCATTACACAACACGTAGGAGATATATGAACTTGGTGACAATCTCGGTTTGTATGTTTGTGAGAGAAGTCTTACTCTTCGTAAAAGGCGATAAAAAATTGGATATGCAGAAGTACTTGCGCATGCCAAATCAGTCTAACAAATGATGAGAACTCTCTGTGTGTGTTGGTATCGAGGGTACTATGCATTGCTTGTTGATTGAGGTGAACCAAGAACTTTGTGTCAATAAGCTAATCCAAGAGAGCTGATATAAAAGTTGTTCAACTCCCTTGTGAAAAAAACCTCCAAGTTCGACCATATTCACATATAGTTGCACCGTGGGAGCAAAGTCATAAAGATATGAGGATGGAGTAAATTTTCAATTGATCAACTCCACCTTTCAACTCGGCCATTAAACTTTGACTTGTAACGACGATGTCATCCAACTTTTAAACTTTTGCAGGCATGGCCATGTTGACTTATTATAACCGGTTTCCCATGTTAGGTGCACCTACATGAATAAGCTTCTCTCTCCGCCATGTTGACACACTATTAAATATTTTCTCTCTTCCATGTCACCTTAAATTAATAAGTTAATAAAATAAAAAAATCTTAAAAAACGTGGCAACAACTCTATTTCGACAGTGAGGGGGCGGCCCCTTCTCTCTCCTTTAATCCGATGAGGGGGTGATCCCCCTCGTTGCATCGGGGTTTGGGGATGTTGGCCCCCTCTCTGGTGGGGGGTGGGGGAGGGGGGCGCCATGCTTCTTCCCTCTAATAGCCAGGGGTGGAGTGGTCCCCCTCACCATCAACAAGGGTTGCCGCCTTTTTCTTTATCTTACATATTTTTTAAGATTTTCTTAATTTATTCTTAGTTAATTTATAGGATGGCGCATGGAGAAGAAAAAAAATAGTGAGTGTCGACTTGATGGAGAGAGAAACTCATCCACACAGGCCCGCTAACTGGGTAACCAACTATAGTAATTAGCATGGCTACTTTTGCATGAGTTTAAAAGTTGGGTGACCTTTCCATTACAAATCAAAGTTTAGTAACCGAATTGACTGTACCATAACTTTACGTTACGGGACACCATGGATAAAGGACTAGTGGATGTCACTCCCATTAAATGAGAAACTAGGGCTTGACCCTAGTACTACAGAGAGGGGCAACAAAATTTGACACATCCTTTGGAATAAGGGCTTATCTTTGCACCATAATGCCTTTGCTCTGAAGAAAGGTCTCAACCTTAGTACAAAGAAATCAAACTTCAAAGATTTTCCTACTAATTCATTGTACACACCGACCACTTCACAAAGAAATGTGTCATTCATCCATTTGAATCACCTGGAATCCCAATCCACCCTTAAAAATTGTTTGGCAAATTCCAGTCTAGGTCTGCAAATGAATCTCGTAGCAGTACTCAAAATGCTGCCATATGAATTGTTGATGTAATGCCCCAATGCACTACTCCACTTTAGCATATTGATGATTTTCAATAACTCCGCAGAGAACTTAGCTGCTTCCTCTGAATCCATTCCGAAGTCGCACAAAAAACAACCATGGAATGAAATTTATTCGAATACATCAAATAATATAACAACCCCCTGAACTCATCAATCCACCCTAAAAAATGTTGGTAAATTCCAGTCTAGGTCTGCAAGTGAATTCTCTGTGGCAGCACTCAAAATGCTGCCATATGAATTGTTGACATAATTCGTCAATGCACTACTCCACTTTAGCAAATTGATGATTTTCAATAACTTACATGGATGACAACCGCATCACCGGAGGTCATCCTTCTTCTCCTAAAAAAAAATGATTTTCAATAACTCCAAATAGCACTTAGCTGCTTCCTCTGTATCCATGCCAAAACACATAAACAACCATTGGATGAAATTTATTTCAATACATGATATAAGATAACAACCCCCTGAACTCATCAAGCTTTCACTAAAAGATAAATACCTCTAAGAAAAAACTGAAAAAAATAAAGATTCCTGACTATTGTAATACCCCTTTATTTTATGAATGTACATTTGGAAAAAATAATCATGACAGAACACAATTTTAGAGGATGAGGTTTTACTGAGAATATTAAATCACATCCAATTTTTTGTTGAGTCGGGAGAGACTACCGTAAAGCTAGAGGATGCCAACTTGACAAATTGAAAAGATGTACCTAGTTGGATCATCAACCCACTATGATAGAAAGCATCAGGCAAGGACAACTGTCCCTCACACCTTGCTTAGGTTGAAACCGACACCATTTAAATGAAGAAATCCATACATCCAAGAAAAGCACTTCCATTAAGGGAGCTCCACAAGAAAAACCAATCCACAAAGTTATATACCTTAGAAAGATCATCTCCAGAAGGTGGCAATCTTCATTGTCAACGTGATGCTATTCATAATAGATTGACTGGATTAAAGCAAATTGAACAAGCAAGGTGTTGTAGAAGTAAAACTTCTTTGCCTCAATTATTAATCTCTAATATTTTGTTCCATACTCAAGCCGCACTATTTTTAGGCACCAAAACCTATTAAGTTCTAACAAGGATTTTGACACACCTAAACACAGAAGTGATAATAAACAGATCATAGGCAAACCAAAAATCCAAATAGAGTATAACTTAGTGATCTTAAAATATTCCCCTTGATCCGGTTTCTCTCAAGATACAGAATGTTAATAATGTTTTGAGTTTGCCAGATAACCTCAAGGCTGCTCAAGTTTGCCATGAACTAGCTAGGAAACAATCCTCCACAGCCTCAAAACTTTAGACATGAGGTTTCATATCATCCACCAGATTTTGTTGTTTGCTTTGTAGTGTTCATGAATGTAGTTGCATGAGTCTATGGAATAAATCCTATCCAAATATCCAGTATCTTCAGTTTTAAATTTATCTGTAAATCAATTTAAGTTCATGTCACTCTTCTACCTTAATCAATCACCTTGTCACCTCTCTATGGACCATCCAAATACCATTCACTGTGTAGAACTAGCTAGTGTTTAATGTCATCTAATGTCCACTCAGTTTCGCCACTGTTGCTGTTCTAATTAATGTGATCTGACCCTTCAAAAAAAAAAAAATAATTTTGTCTGATGATTCAGGATATTAAGATGAGTCTTCATATGGCCTCAATCTAAGTTCAATAAAAGGTCTTCAACTATAAATCCAGACTTCCCCTCCAAATTTGTCTCCTTAATCAAACTTTAATTGGCCCGTAATAGGTACAACCCAAATTAATTGGGCTGCCTGATGCCTGTGCTGCCTCTAGTCACATGATTTAGGTGAAACACAATGGGAAATCTAGGTAGAACTTGGGCCATGCAAGCATCTTTTGTAATGAGAGGATATATTTAGAAAATTTCGTACATTTGGCAAGAGGATTGATTACAGAATTGGGGGTGGAGAGGTGGGTGATGTGTGATTTTTACATTTTATTATATACTTGTACATTCTGATCTGTAAAGCTCCATTTAGAATGGATGACTGATAAAGGCCAGCCATCCTTTTTTCCTCTAGAAAAAATTGGTGTTGGCCGATGTTTTTCCTAAGGGCATCAGACAATCAATTTGACTAACATTGGCAGATTTTAGTGAAGCAAGATCCATCCTCTCCCATAATAAAAAAAATCCAACCCTCCTAGTGGATGCTAGTCTACAATATTCTTTGGCACAAGTGTACAATCACTTGTCAGATATCTTGACTTACTTTGCTCGACCATGTATCTATCTCAATTACCATAGCGGACATCACCGCCATTCATGCATCTGCTTGGTAATTTGCTAAGGGAGCAACTTTCTCGTCTTAAGGATTGCCAGCCACCTATCATCAATTAAAGACAATAAAAAGAAAAAAATATAGATAATTGCAGAAAATATTATATTTTTATCGTAAGATCATATTGAAAAAAACATAAGCATTTGATATGGTTTATGTGCATCTCTCTTAACTGAAACATTCCATAATGTTTGGCATGATGGTGGAAATGATAAGGTATTTTTATGTATCTTGTTTGTCTACTGTTCTGATCTCTACTTTTGTGTTATATACATCTAAGGTCAAGAGTTGGTTATCATTATTTGTTTACTCTCAATTCCTTTTCCCTCTGACATAAGTTTCTCCTCAAATCTGTTCTGCTTTGATATTTGTCTGCTTCATTATGGATCCCATGTTTATTTATTTCATTTCATTTCAGGAGAAAAAGAGAGAAATGGTTGCTTCTGCATTCGGAGATGATGAATCAGGATCTCGCCAAACTCGCCTAACAGTGGAGGACTTGAAGTATCTGTTTGGGTTCTAGGCCTTGGTTTCACAATTTTGCTGATTTGTCTGACATAGGATTTGTGAAATGACCCCTGCCTCAGGCCCTTGCATTTCATTATTATATATTTCTAGTGACATACATGTTGCTCTTTTGTCCATAACATTGTCTCAGGGGGCTGCATACTTTAATTTGCCAAGGGGGTTGCTAACGAGCACATTTGTGAATAGCTGTTTCAGATTCTGTACAGTACTTTTCCTTTTTTTCTTTATGGGCCGACTTGAGCCTGATAGGATTAGTTCGACTGCATAGGAAATAGGTGTCATTTCTTATTCTTCTGTAAATTCATCAGGTATGAGTGAGCATTCACTTAAATGACATTTATATTTTCACGTTTGCTTCTTTCAGTTGGTTTCATCATCTTTGTTTATCCTCGATTGTATAAACTCTGATACGAGTGGATGTTGAAATATAAATTAACACATTAGCCAACTTTTTGTTCTGCAATGTTCATGTGGCTCGCCTTTACTAGCTTCAGTTATTTAAGTTATGATCGACGTTTGGTATCATTTTTTCCCTTCAACATACTACTCGTTCCTGATTAATTGCGTGCACTGAGTGGCTTGTTGCAGAAAATTCATTATTGTGATTCTTTCTTGTGTTCCCGTGACACATTTGATTTAATCTCCTGCTTAGGACTAAGATCCCCTCTACAGGGGACTTGGTGAATGCTCTGGTATTTAGTGTGTGACCTTATGGTACTTTTTAGCCTGTAGCTAAAGTTTTATGCGAGTACAATTTACATTAAGAAAGACCTTTTTGTAATATTCCACATTCGTTTGGATTCAGGATTTAAGGTTAACTTATGTGGAGCATTTTTAGGTCTATGCATATGAATAAATAATTTAATATCGATGATTGAGATGAAATTAAAATTTTTAATTAAGATTGAATTTTAAAGTTTATATCTTAATTATTAATTTTGAAATTAATATGTTTTATGTAAGAAGTTTTCCATATATTCCTTATTTCTTATGGAGAATCGAGTTGGGGAAATATTATCTTACTTCATTTGTTTATATTTTGCCCTTTTTTCCCTTTGTGCACGATACTTTTGTTCTTTTATCAAATTTATTTTATTGTTTTTGTCATTTTTTTTCTCGTCTAATTGGTCTTCGATTTATTTTCCATAAATAAGTCATCCTCAATTTAACAATATAAGCTGAAATGCAACTTATCTTACTATGTGATTCAACTTTCTGGGAGCAGATGTTTACGAACAACACAAACGTTAGAAAAAAAAGCGCATTCCTAGATAGTTTTATTTTTCTTTCATCGTAGACTCACCGGATGCCAAAGTTTTTTTACTACGGCTCCACAAGAATACTTTTTTTTTTGAAACATGAATCACGAGCTGTGGACCTGGAAAGTGATCGAGTGACAGGATTCACACAGGGCAAAAGTGATTCATGCCTTCATATGTTCTCTTGTGTAAAAGAATTAGCTGCTAGAAAACGTCCTACTCTTTTCCTTATCCAAATAATGTGGGTCTGTGATTTGGCAGCTTTTCCAACTTTTTTTGTTGATGGGAGCTTTTCCAACTTTTGCCATTGTATTGTCTCCTGATCCGTTGTCAGCGTGACATTGTATTCAACTATCAAAATAGAAAGGTACCATTATTTTATTTAATCAATATGACAAATGTTTTTTTTCCTTTTCCGGATCATAATGTTGTAGAAGTACAAGAGATCTTGAGAGACTCCAATAGGAGCAGTTTTGATATTTGAGCTTAGGATCTTGATGCTTCATTATTAAGTACATTTATTATTAAAGTTTTAATTGAAGGAAAAAAAAAATATTTTTTGATATTTGAGCTTAGGATCTTGATGCTTCATTATTCAGTACATTATTCTTAAAGTTTTAATTGAAGGGAAATTTTTATTTTTTGATATTTGAGCTTAGGATATTGATGCTTCATTATTCAGTACATTTCTTATTAAAATTTTAATTGAACGAAGATTTTTATTTTCTGATATTTGAGCTTAAGATCTTGATGCTTTATTATTCAGTACATTTATTATTAAAGTTCTAATTGAAGGAAAATTCTAGTTTTTGATATATGAACTTAGGATCTTGATGCTTCATTGTTCAGCACATTAATTATTAAAGCTTTAATTGAAGGAAAATGAAAAATGTAAGCCCATAGAATCGAGCATATGAAATTATTAAAGTTCAGTAGAGAAATCCACAATATATAAATATATTACTATAAAACTTATTTTCCCCCTCATGTGGATCTCTTGAGCATGCTAATAAATTTGGATCGGTGATCCTCGATCAAATTTAAAAAATTAAATAATTTTTAAAAAATTTATCGCATATCGTTAGGATTGAATTCGACATCAAAATTGGAGCTTAAAGCTCCTTTTTCTTTTATTGAAAATGTAATAGATATTATTATTATGGTCTAATATTTTGACTTGTGATTGTACTGGGAGCTATTTTCTTTTGGATCCATTTATGACCGTTAGATTATAATCGAACTGATATCTGATATAGTGTAGTGAATGAATGCCGTCAAACAGATCTTGTTCATTTTAGATAACCAGTACATGATTAATTTGATATTTGGACATAAATTGAAAAGTAAAAAAAAT
This sequence comes from Pontederia paniculata, assembly GCA_001647135.1. NCBI lineage: Eukaryota > Viridiplantae > Streptophyta > Magnoliopsida > Commelinales > Pontederiaceae > Pontederia > Pontederia paniculata. The sequence continues at coordinate 7,220 of LTAE01004721.1, read as the reverse complement.
TAAATTGTCGAATTTAAAATCAAATCAGAGGGTATAAGCTCTACTTCGGATACAATTCCACCAATCGGACTTAGTTAACCAATGTCATTAAAAATTGAGTCTTGTGCAACTCATTATACATACATTAATGTCAAATAGGGATGTGATAAAGACATATGTCTTATGTTAAACTGCGATATGCACTAGCTGAAAAGCCACATGCGATAGTGCTTTGAACAAACTTACAATCTAAAAAATTTATATGATCCTCAAATATAGTTAGGTAACCTCCAATTAAAGATATCATATAAAAAAATTATATGATCCTCAAATGTAGTTAAGAGACCAAAGCGGACAATTTCTTGAATGAGTTGTGGGCGTTACAGAAGGTATTAGAGTCAAACTTGTGTGCTCAGTTGAACCATGAGAGATGATTCAACTATAGCATTGAGAAGGGAGGGGTGAATGTAAGAATCGAAGGCAAAAAAAATAAAGTTAGTCCCATGTGAATAAAATATGAAGGTGGTCATGGGGTTATAAGTAACTATCTTTCTTACTATTCAAGACATGTTTTAAATTAGTGCTGATCATGAACCTAAAATGGATAATTTTTTGAATTGAACGGGCCTAAAATTAATAATTTCTTGAATGTGATGTGGGTGTTACAAAATGCAAAAAACAATTTTTTAATTAATTAAAAAAAATGTCCCAATTGATTTAGTTTGGAATTTAATAATAAAGTCCTAGTTATTTGAAGTAGTAAAAACTCTAGAAAATCCCTATAAATAGACTCCAAGGTAAAGAAATCCTCTTTTCTCTCTAAAAAAGAAACCCTAAGCCATCACAACTTTTTCCTCTCTCTCTCTCTCTCACTAGTATATAGGTAAGGGATCACTTTCCTCTCGTGGTTCTCCCTTTTCTTCTCCCTCTCTTCTTTAAATTTATACTAAAACCCCATTAGGAGAACGTGAAAGGAGAATAACAATGTAGATATCAATGGAACGAGAGTAAAAGACAAGTAGAACTCAATGAACAAACAAGGAAAACCAACACAAATAGGTACGTAAGTAGGATAATCAAATATAGGATTTATTATATGTATAAGATTGCATAGAAGAATTGTATGAATTGAAATGATAATTCAATATGTGGTAAACAGAAATTGATTTATACCATAATATTTATGTCTACAATTAGATTAATTTGTCTAAGATGAGGGATAGTGATTGATGATCAAGATATGATGTTCGACCTGCATGTAAGTGCTTAGATGATAATATTTTTCTGGATCTAATCTATATGGAATTTAATGCATAAAAAGAATGGATAAAGAACAAAAAGAAATGAAAAAAAATAGATTTGGTCACGGTCATGATGGATGTGTCATGGGTCGTGAGGTGGACACCGCTATAGTCATATATTATTTGTCACGGGTTGAGAGGACATCGTTAACGGCCGTGACGGATTTATCACTGGGCGTAAGAAAGTGATGGATGAAAAGAGCTTCGTTCACGACCGTGATGAAAGATGTCATGAGCTGTGAAGCAGTAGGGAGAATATAATGTATTCGATCATGGTTGTGTACCCATATGTCATGGGTCATGAATCCTCGGCCACGACCATGAAACACTCGATCACGAGCTAAATGTCATGGCTCGTGATAGTCATTGTCACGATCGTGAACTGCTAACTCATGCACATGAGGACAACTTTTACGAGTCGTGAAGAACTTTTAGCCATGAACAAGTTTTATAGTTTATTAATTATTTTCTGGTATGTTCCATGATGATTTTATTGATTGAATGACTGATGTTTCAGATGTAAAACCTAGAGTCTCTTGATAAGGATATAAAAAGAATATCGCATGTGACTGAATTGATTCATGAAATGTATAACTTAATTTCCGATTAATTGAACCCTACCCGTGGGGTAATTAAGTTCCTTTAGGAATAATTGAAAATGGTTCCTTTAAGTTCAATTGGATCTCTTCAAGAACAATTATTTAATTGGATATTTTTTAGAATAATATTTTAACAGATTCTTTAGGCCTAACTAGTCTTAATGGTACCGAGGCAAAAATCAATGACCTTCACGATGTTGATGGTTCATTAATGATTGATTATTTTACTCGAACAACTTAGGACAACGAATAGTCAAAAGAGAAAAAAAATCCTAAATAAAATAACAAATTGAGCTTGAACCTAGTGAGCAAAAATAAATTGAGTATTGTATTAATAATGCAATTGAGAATATTATAATTGAAAAATAGAGAATATTATAAAGAATGAGAGAGAGAGAGAGAGAGAAAGAAGAAAGAAGAAAAAAGGTACAAGTAAAGGAGAAGTTATTTTATTGGTTATAATTTTTCCTCTACTACATCATTATTTTTTTATCCTATATTTTCTTTACATATTAGGTTTCATCGCTTAGAGAAGAATTCTCTCATAATGCAGATATTTATAAGTCTTAAGACTTGGACATGTTAAAGGTCTAGTCTAAAGTTATTTTAGATTTTATCAAGGTATAAAATTATTTTCAGTTATGCTCTTTTATTTTAAAATAATGTAATAAAGCATTTTATTTGACTAAATTATTTTATAAATTTTATTTCAAATATTATTACTTTCGTAGGATTCTATTTTATGACGTATCCGTATTGTTGACCAATTTTTTATTAAAGTCAAACTAAAGAAGGATCTTCGAATATGCATTTTATCTCGTGATGTGGTATGTATTTATGAGCGTTACATTATCCATGACGATTATAAATATAGAATTAATGAACTTATAGGAGCCGAAAAAACCATGTTTTAGAAAATCACACGATATTTTCGAATGTTTTTTAATTAAACAATCATCCATTCATATAAACTTTCACCGTACAAAAAAGAGACCGGTATATATTATTTCATTAACTTACAAGGCCTAATCTAACTTGTTTCTTATTAAACTCAATTTTTTAAATTGAATTTATATTTTTAATGACAAAGAAATATAAATAAAAAATAATATGATTTATCGCTGACTTTGTAAGCCAATAGGTCACGCCGTTTATAAATAGGTTAAGCCAAGCTATTTAAATAAATAAGTTTGTTTTTAAATTATAATCCACCTGATTTATTAAAATAAGCCAAACGAATAAGTCTATCTATTTGCATGAATGGTTGATCAACAAACTACGTAATATCATTTCGACCTCATAAATTAATGGCGTTAGCTTTTAATGAACATTCATCAATTCAAGTTAATAGCTGGAATTGCTGCATGGCATGCACTCTTAACTTATTATATGATAATAATAAAGTTTAATTATTTATATATAAGATGCATACAGACACCATCCGAACATTTTTCCCTGTATTTGCGTTGCGAAATTGTGGGCATCCATGTATATATTATTATATTCTTATCCGAGAGGAGGTGGATCTGTATGAGCCATGAAACCATGGATGCATGATGTATACATCGGTAACACTATAATAGTATATATTCGTAGATTCCATTGGTGTCATCAATTCAGCTTCGTGCATGAATGGTCCATGATGTGTGTCAAATAATAGTCTTAGAAAATTAAATAAACGTCTTCATGTATAAACTGGCTGGCCAAATTAACCTGCATGTCTTCAAAGCATTGTATCAGGAACATAAGAACGTGGTGGATAGTGTTTGACTGTGTTGTCTTATCTCGATAATATAATGTATAATGTTCTTAAACAAAGAAAAAGAAATATTATTCTATAATATTTTCTACATGAGGACAATGAGCCAACCGGATATACATGGTAATTCAATAATTCAGTCTAATGTTTGACCATCCAGCATGATGCATGTGTTTCATGCCAATGTATCAATGTAGTCGGACAACCGACAATATGTTCAACTTTCAGGAATCAGAATACACGCATGTTGAGCAAGTTAGCATTACAAAATTTTTGATGGATAAATCAATTCTGATAAATTGATATTAGGATTTTAAAAAAATAGTTTGGTCACAATTCCTATTTGAATATTGGGGTGGAGACCAAGACACTCCGAATCAAATCCGGATCGGATGATATTGAAATAAAACTGGAAGAAAAATATGCATGAATTTTATAATAATACATGGTCGTTACATTAATAATTCTATTAATGTCATGAGCGATATAAATGTAACGTTGTTAGATAGTAGGCCTAAATGTTGTTATATGTTGACGTCGACTCGTAACATCGACTTCAGCGAAAAATCTTAGTTAATGCGAAACTATCTACACTGATGGGTTTGATGAATGGTAAAATCACGATGGTTTTGATGAATGTGTTACTAAACTTGTATGAGAAATTATCTACAATAGATAAATTTTACTTAATGCGAAAACTATTTAATTTGAAGATGTGAAGAAATTATGTTGCAATTACATAAATAAATTCAATACCATTATAACATAATTAAGTTTAATGAGTATTATTTTTTATGATGGGGTTTAGACTATGATTTTATTGTCATCTTTACCAAAAAATTGGAGAGCCACCATGATAACAATGAGTAATTCTTCTGAATCCACTATATGAAAACTTGATGATATTCGAGATTCGATCTTGAGCCAGAACATTCATAGAAAAGAATCATGAGAAAGTTTTGATCCATATTGGAGTACAAAAATAAGAAGAAGAACACAACATCGATGACATAATCAAAACATATCAAAATCTAGGCAACAAAGTCAATTAAAATTTGGCAAAAATTTGATGATTTTGCATGCTGGACCTGTGGAAAGAAAGACCATCTAAAGAGAAACTGCAGAGTATCAAAGAAAATAATGAAGAGTCATTACCAATGCTACAATAGAAGACATATTTGATGCTTTAGTTTTGGGCATTGATAATTCAAGAGAATCATGGATTCTAAACTTTAGAGCTTCGTTTCACTCTATCTCACAAATGGAAAATATGAAAATTATACTAATAAAAAATGTAGAAAGGTTTATCTGGCAGATGATCATTCCTTGAATATTTCAAGGAAAGGAGACATGAATATCGTGATAGATATGAGACTATTTGGAAGTTACAAATGTTCGACATATACCGGGACTTAAGAGAAATTTAATCTTTATGGGACAACTTCATTATGAAGGTTACACTATATTGTGGATAACTCTTGAAAAGTCACTAATGATGCTATGATTGTAGCACGAGGTAGTAAGTTGAATATCTTGTATATGGCAACAAATGCTAGAAATTTGCTACAATTGTTGATTCAAATAGTATCACTAATATATGACATTGTAAACTTGGACACATATGCAAGGATATAATGAAAGTTCTATCTCGGCTACCAAATTTGAAGGCAATTGATATTGTACTTTATGAAAGACTATGTGCTAGGTAAGCAAACAAAAGTCAACTTATCCAAAGTGCAACATCAAAGACTATCAAGTTGGATCTTGTGCATACTGATGTATGGGGATCATCTCCAGTTGCATCTTTCAGCCAGTCACTATACTATGTGAGATTGATCGATGACCATTTCAAGAAGGTATGTGTTTATTTTCTGAAAAATATATCAAACATGTTTTGTACTTTCAAAAAATGGAAAATATAGATTGAATCAAATTTGTGTCAAAATTAAATGCTTGCGATCTAATAATGCTCTTGAATATATAAACCAAGAATTCTATGGGGAACAAGGCATCCTGGTGGAGATGACAATTTCTAGAACTCCACAATAGAAGGGTGTGGCTGAGCAGATGAACATTTTACTAAATGAATGAACAAGAAGCATGAGAATTCATAAAAGGTTTACCAAAGTAATTTTGTGCATTTAAAATAAATACAACAACATATTTGATCAACCATAAACCATCTATACCGTTGGAGAAAAAAATGCCAAAAAAAGGTTTAGAGTGATAAAGAGATAGATCTCTCTCATTTAAGGATACTTAATTGTCTCTCTTATGTGCACGTAGATTCTTCATGCATAGATAAACTCAAAGGTAAGTGTCGAAGGTGTTTTTTTACTGGTAATGGTTTTGAGGAATTTGGATATCATTTTTGGGATTATGAAAATAAAAATTAAAAATGGAAAGAAATGTTATATTTCAAAAAATATCATATATAGATAGACATATAGCGGAATATGACAAAATATGAAAAGAAAATAAAGCTCAAGTTGAACTTGAGGGCATATCAGATGAATATATGATTGAACATAAGAAAAATTATGTACAATCAGAGCATGAGTCACTGCAAACAGGACCGAGTACACCATCATTGCTAAGGTGATCTTTGTTAGGTGTTTTCCTTCATAAAATTTTATGTTCTTAACTGATACTAGTGAACCAGAATGTTTCAAGGAAGTCTTGAAAGTTTAAGATTATGTTAAGTGGGAGTTAGAAATGAAAGATGAGATGAACTTGTTGAAGAAGAATAAAATTTGGATGCTTATTGAATTGCCTACAAGAAAAGAAGTGCATTGTAGTTGTTGTAAAAAAATAAAAAAGGAAGTTGATGGCAACAAGAGATAGAAAATAAAATTGATTGTTAAAAGTTTTGAATAGAAAGAATGTACTGACTATATTGAAATATTTGACATAGTTGTGAAACTAGCAACCATTAGATTGATGTAGTTGAAGGATTATCTATTGAATAATTAGATGTAAAGACAACATATTTTTAATGGAGATTTGGATGAGGATATTTATATAAAAGAACTAGAAGGTTTTCAAGTTTATGGTAAAAGAACCTAGTTTGCAAGCTAACCAAGAGGCCTGAAGCAAGATCCCAATAGTGGTACAAGAAATTTGACAATTTAATAAATAGTGATGACTTTACAAAGTATTGTTTTGACCATTATTGTTATATCAAATACTTTAATAACTATTGCGTCATATATTCTTGTATGTGAATAAAATATGCTTGGCCCAAGTTCAAATGTTAAAAGAGCAGTTATCAAGTGTATTTGAAATTAAAGACTTGAAAGGTACAAATAAAATATTAGGATGAAGATGTTGAATCTAGGATCCTGAGTGTTTTGATGATCACAAATTTGTAAGGGAACTTAGTCTATACTGATGAACTTGTTGAGCTGAATTCTATAACAGGTTGATTCAAGTTCAGGAGATGTTAGATCGACCGAAGCTAAAAGAATGGACGACCTATGCACATGGAAGACATCTCAGGAAGAAGCATATGTGTGCAGCAGTCGTCCTAAGAACATAGATTGGTCGACAGATGTTGAAGGAAGAATACATGTGAAGAGGAGC
>LTAE01004720.1:15395-36740 GCA_001647135.1 Pontederia paniculata | reverse complement strand
AAAGAATTAATTACAACTTCTTATTTTTCAAAAGAACCTTTTAAAGTATCACCTTTCAAACTTTCAACCAAAAATTCAAAACTGATATTTTCATATTCCAAAACTTTGCAATTTCCGCATTCGACAAAAGAAGTTCTATGCGCCCTTTTAGCATCTTCATATTCCCTTTTTAAACGTTCATGTTTCTTTTTAAGTGCACTATATTTTCTAATGAGATTTCTAAATTCCTCATGCATATCAAAATATTCATCATCACTAGAGGAGTTAGAATTTACTTCATCTTCATTTGCCATTAAGCAAAGGTAGGCTTCATCTCCACTTGAGAAATTTGATGATTTATTTCCTTCATCATCAATCTCATTTCAAGTGGCTTGAAGAGTTTTCTTTTTCTTATTAAAGGACTCTCCATCTTTTAACTTCTTTTCAATGTTTGGACATTCATGTTTGTAATGTCCAACCTTCTTGCACTCAAAGCATGTGACTTCATTCTTGTTTTAAGATCTTCTTCTAGGTGGATCATTCTTCTTCTTTTGCCTTGACAATTTGATATACTTGTCAAGTTTCTTTGCATAGAAGGCAAGCTTCTTCTCATCAAAATCTTCATCATCGATTGTCAAATCACTATCTTCATTTACTTTTAAGACAAGGTTCTTCTTCTTGCTCATGCTTGATTCTTCTTTTTCTTTCTTGATCCTATCTCATAATTTAGGAGAGACCCTATGAGATCATCAAACTCAAGCTTATTTAAGTCCTTCTCTTTAATTATCATTCTCCTGGTATACCATTTTGAAAAAAGACATCTAAGAATCTTTTTCACCTTTTGACAGTTAGTTCTTGCTTCGCCTAAGGAGGGTAAGACATTCACAATATCATTAAATCTAACAATCATCTCATTTATAGATTCATCATTTTTCATTTTACAAGAATCATATTGATGATTCAAAAGATTTAATCCTAATTCTTTAATTTTATCCGTTCATTCATAAGTTACAATCATTTTTTTTCCAAATTTCATGAGATGTTTTACAAATAGAGATTCTACTAAATTTCGTAGCGTCAAGAGCACAATATAATATTTTTTTTCCTTTCCAATCAAAGTTAACTAAAAGTCTTTCACCATCAGTGTGTTCTAAAGGATTGTATGTTCGAGTAGTAAAATTATTTTCAATAACATCCCAAATATCAATATCAATGGAACAAACATAAGCTTGCATCCTAATTTTCCAAAATGCAAAGTTTGATGCACAAAATGCAGGTGGACGAGTGGTCATTGACGCTCGTCAAGAGAGAAAGCATTTGATGTCATTACTCTAAAGATTATTAAATCTTGAAGATAGAGCAACCTTGCTCTGATACCAATTGTAGGATTACTTGGCACCAAGAAGGGGGGATGAATTTGTATAAAACATTCGCAACAATTAAACTAAAGTATATTATCAATAAGCAAATTGATAAGAAAAGCGAGAGAAAGGAAATGCAGACATGAGAAGAAGATTTGTTGACGAGATTCGGCCCAACTCCTTGGCCTACATCCCTGCTCAAGCCTTGAGAATCTCATAGTTTCATTATCAACTCTTCCTTCCAAATAGGGAGAAGCACCTTTTTACAACACTGGTCTTTTCTCCGCTAAAGAGGCAAGGTCACGCCTCTTTTCACAATGAGCTTTCTCTTAATATTTCAAAGAAGACTTCTCACATAATCTCTCTTACAATATGACATCACTTTGAGAACAAGAGAGAATGCGAAGAAATTTGCAAGTTTAGGTTTTAAGTGCTCTTTTGATGGTCTTCGAAGTATGCAAGATGAAATATCAGTTTAGTTACTATTGCAACCTCCTAAATGCTCTTATATAAGCTTGGTCTTCAATATGACCGTTATCTCCTTTTTCTTTCTTGATGGGACATGAAAAATAGTTGTTAGACTATTTTCAGCTCACCAGCGATCGATCGCTCCCTGCACCGATCGATCGCTCTGACAGAAAAATAGTCGTTGGCTTCTGTACCGATCGACTGCTGTCCTGGAGTGGTCGACCCCTCCTCTTCCAGTAGCTAACTTCGATTCTGTACTTTGCATCGGTCGATCGGTTTGGCGAATCGGTCGACCGCTCTGTTGAAAACTAGCTATTACTCTGTAGACCGGTCGACCACTGTCTTCGAGCGGTCGACTGTTGTATTGACCGTATCGAACGCTTGAGTTTCTTTTAATACCGGTCGACCGCTATCCTGGAGCGATCGACCACTCTGTCTCTGAAATTTTTAATTTGATTTTGTTTTCAACCTATGAGCTGACAATCTTGACAAAGAGTTAAATAACTTTTAATCACATAATTTACTATAATCAAAACACTTGGGTGTAACATTTGGATCAACAACTACATGGCTCATTATGTATAAACCTATGGTAAAATATCATTTGTTTTGCTCGGGTAAAATCAATTATTTTTTAATTCAATTACACGCACTCACTTTGAAATTACGGCTTCAAATGAAATGTACATATAATCAATTTGACTCATTTAATAAAGTTAATCTTTTATCAATCTCAATCCATCCATTATAATTAAATATAATGGACATCGGTAGAACATTGCACATTACATATATTAATTTATAATTACTAATATAGACATAAGAAAATATATTAGTATAAAAATATAATACCTAAAGGGGTTCAAGAGAGTATGTTTGTAAATTTTCATCTCTAATAAATTTTGTTTTTGCTCTAAGATATAACCTAGTTAAAGGTGAACTTCATTCAAGTATCAACATCATTTTTTTATGTGTGATTTCTTCTTTATAATTTATTTTCGCAACAAATTAATATTAGAGATCTATGTATTGGTAACGTCAGTAATACATTGCTTATGATATTTGCAAGTTAGGAGGTTTAGGCCATTTTTCTTCAAAACCAATCTCCCAAAACATTGCCTCAATTAATTTGACTTGTCTTGGGTAGCATTCTTGATTAGAACATGTAAGACTTCCTGTGATTTTTTTTACATACAGGTTCAATAGGTTGTTTAATACATGATGCGAGACTTAGGCCATTCTACACAAAGTAATAATTGAATAGAATAATAGAGATGGAGAAGATGGAGATCTAAGGAGAATCCTCTACCAACGCGGAAAGCAGCTTGGTGACAACCTAGGAATGCCTCTTATGAATTTCTTGTTTAATGGAGAAAACTACTCCATGTGAGCAAGGGCGATGCAATGAGCGTTGATGATGAAAAACAAATACTATTCTATCGATGGCACATTGCAAAGGCCAACAAAAAGTTTATATTCAATATAAAAATTGGGAGATATATGATTCCATGGTGAAAGCATAGATCATAAACTCTTTCGAGAAAGTGTTCCAAAGTAGCATTGCTTATGCTCATATAGCTAAAGCAATGTAGGATGATCTCAAGGAGCGTCATTTGCAAGGGAAGGCAATTAGCTTGTTGAAACACGGATCCTCATCCATCACAAGTTACCTCACCTAATTAAAGGGCTTGTGGGATTGATGAACACAATGAAAACTACACCATGCCAAGCACTTATGCATATGGATGTTAAGCGACCAAAGCATACATGAAAAAGAAAGAAACAAAGAAGCTTCATAATTTCCTCATGGGATTTCATGCAAGTGTATGACACGGTTAGTCCATCTCTTCGGAAGGCATATGCAATTAGCTTTTAAGAATGACGTTGGAAAAGAAAATGGCCAATGAGTCAAAATAACGATGCTTATATATTCTTTATGCCCAATTAAAAAGATTTATTCAATCATGATAATATTACTTACTTTGCAGCTATATTTGTTCGATATATATACTCTTTGACTTTAAGATATGATTTTATGTTACAATTCTATGGGCCAAAATAATTCTACATAAACTCTAGAGTTCAACAAGCTTGAGCAAAAGAAAGCTTCAAATCAATATCGAGGCTAAAATGCTCCCATCGCCACAAGATTTGACATGCCTAAGATCATTGTTGGGAGTTGGTTGGCTATCCACCACACATTTAGGCACGATTCAATAACAAAAGCAAAAAGATTTAAATGAAATCATATATGCAACGAACATTCTACAGTTGCATGAATGCAACAACTAAATTTGCAGCAAACACTACCTACAATAAACAATGAACAATACCAACAACTATTAAATCTTCTCAATGCATGAACTGAATTGCATATGACAAGTAACAAATCTTTGTGTCCATGTGTTGATTGGGTAATTGATCTAAGAGCCCATTTTCGCATGACAAGATCCTAGGATCAACTTATCAATCTTGAAAAGATATAGCATACTTATCCCTTTCAATTACCAAATAGACAAACATTCAGGCAACACATGGTGGGAGATATTGTGATTGGATCATATCAAATTTTGAAACATGTTCGTTATGTGTTGTAAATTAATTTTGGTATCTAAACTAACATCATATCAAAATTTCATTACCGTCACATCCTCTCATTTTAATGTTACCCACGACCTCACCTTGAAGACATCGATTAGAGAGGGTAAATGCAAGGAGAGGTTTACCATTTGATGCTTGTGACACAAAAGTATGCATTTGTTGTTGTCGCATAAAAGGATGACAATCTTTGGTAACCATTTGGGAAATCATGTGTATCAAGCTCCTAATCATGTATTTCCATTTAAGAACAATAAGAAACTTTCTTTTGTTTGTGAAATTTGTATGTGTTCACAAATAGGCAACACTTACGTTTCCTATATAATAATGCAAGTAGTCAATTTGATTTGGTTCATTATGATATATGAGGACTAGCCAACATCTTTGTCTTCTTTTTTCACTTGTTGAGAATAATTTTCACGTACGTCCTCCAGCTTTGTTCTCTATATTATATAATCCTCTAACTTTTTTTCTTGTACTGTTGATTCTTCAAGGTTACGCGTATTTATATGCTTGATCCTTTTACTGGTTATAATAACTTTTTTGCATTCTATTGATTGAATACATTCACATAAATACTTTTACTATAATAATAAAATATATCACGTTGATTATACATCACATCAAATAAAGGTCATTTTTTCTATCTGATGTCTATCCTAAATGCACGATTGATATAATGTATCAGATGTCAAAATGACATATTTTTAGTATAATAATGACATAAAATATCTAAATTAATGTACTAAGTTAGTAGAATAGAAAAAATATTTGTTTTACTCGATAAAAGAAGTGTGCAAAACAAAGTTGGAGGACTTAATGGTGCAAGAAAAAAGTTAAAGAATCAAAGAGATATTTAGATCAAAGTTGGAGGACCATACATAAAAATTACCTCACTAAATTGGAGGACCAATTTCTTCTTGCTAAATTGGTTAACAATCATGCACCAACTTGAGAATTCTAGAACATAATTGTCAAGATCATGATCTTGATCGTAAGATCGATCTTACGATCTTATCAAGGGTCAGTGATCTCGATCTTAATAAAAAGAATGAATTCTTATGATCGATCCTAGATCGTAAGATCATACCAATCATATTATGTTAATTTATATACATTTTTTCCTTTTTTTTCTAAAAGTAGATGTTATAATTATAATATATTATATTATACTTTTAGAAAATTTTAAAGCATATAAAAGTGAAAATAATAAATGTTAATATTTTTCAAAATGCTAAAAATGATTAGATATATGTTATTTTTAATGGACACATACATATGTATAAATGTTTCTCTTTAGAAAAAATATATATTATAGTAATATATATTACATTATATTTCTAGAACTTTATTTTTAAGCATATAAGTTTTTAAAGTGAAAAAAATAATAACAAATATAAAAAATATTAAGATATATTTATATACATGTTTTAATATATATACATATGTAAATATATTAAAAAATCTATTTATTTATAATTAAAGTTTTATGATTCTCTGTTCGATTTAGTGATTTTCGATATTATCATTACCTTTTGATCTTTAAGTAAGGTCATTATGTTGACAACTTTATTGTAGAAGACTTCACATTGTTGAAGAAGACGTAACAAATCAGCAACTAGTATTATTAAATATGCTCTCATTTGTAGATAAGACTGTATGACAAACTAATATAATTATGATTATAATTGGATATAACAGTATCTGGTAAATAAGAAAAAGTTTGTTCTATCGCGATTCGTTACTTTTCTCATAATTAAAGAGGAAAGCCAATAGCGGATCTGACTAGTCCTAGACCCGACCCGATCCGATCCGTTTATTTCCCTCCTCCGTGCCTTTCCCGCTTTCCCGCTTTCGCTCCCTGAACGACGAAGTAGAAGAGACCTCGAAGCGAGACGACGGCAATGGCGTCGGCCTCTCGTTCCCACGCCACAACGACTGCTTCCCGTATCGCCAACGCCGCCCAGACCCTCTCCTCCGATAACCAATCGCTCATCGCTGTGAGCTCCCTCAGTCACCCCCGAAATCTCCGTCAAAACCCTAATCCCCAAATGCTCTCCGCACATCTGATCCACTTCTTCAATCTCGCAGGAGATTCGGAAATCGCTGAATTTGATCAAAGGAGTCGCCGTGGACCTTGAGAAGGACCAGCAATTCGACGAGGTGCCTTTTGTTTACTCTGATCAAACCGGAAACGAAGTAAGCAAGTCAGATTCTTCACTCTGAATCGTCATGCAGGTTAAGAAATTGGAAGGTGCAGTCTTGGAGCTCTTGGAGACGTACGACGACTGCACTCATTTCTCGGAAGCCATCGAAACGATCGGCAGAAATTACCGGCCTTCAGATCAGGTGGTTCTCTGTGTTTTTTTTTCTTTTTTTGTATATCACATGTTCATATAAAAATATCTTGATGCGAAATTTTTCTTTTTATTCATTTCTGTAAATTGCAGCCCACTGATTTCAGCAAGTTACTGGAGGAAGAAGTGTCCAAATTGAAGGCGGCATCGCCCCCTGCGCCAGTACAAAGAAATCCACTCTACAGGCAATTCAAAGAAGCTGTTTGGGTATGCTTCTTATCATATTCGTTGGATGGCTGTCCCCTTTCATTAGCTCGTCCATCCGAAATGGATATTTGTGAGTAGTTTTGAATTGAAAAGTCTAATCCTGATGTGAAGTTAAAGTTCCAGAGATGTTCTTGACATGGGGAATCATGTTGTTTGCAGACAAACTTGTAGTGAATGTATACCAGTTTGTTATCATCCTTTGATATTAATGAAATATTGATATCTCAAATGTTGTCCTCTATCCGACCTCCTTAATACTTATACTTTTGGAGACTGTTTGGGGGCCTAGTTGCAATGTAAAAAACATTAACATAATCTAGATTCTAACTACCCATCATGTATAAAAACAGGTTGTTCCCAAGACCTGATTGTTTCTTGTTTATTTGTTTCTAGGTTTTCTTTTTGCATTTCATATATTTTTTTCTGCCATTTGTTTTTTGCAATTTTAGTTATGCATACATATATGAATAAAAAATATTGTTATATTCATATTTATGAAAATTGTCTGTCATATTCCACATGTCTGGTGTTTACGCTTCAGGGATGATATGCTTAATGTTGGATATCAACATGATAAGTTCCTGGGGACAAGTACAATTTAACCATAACATCTCTTCTTTTTTGTTTAAGTCACAACTTGTGATGCATAATGTCCACTTGTTAAGTTTTTCTTTTTTTTGGAGAGGGATGTTCACTTGTTAAGTTGAACTAAATATATCGCATTATCATGATTTAGTTTGTGCTCGTTCTTTTATGTTACTCTAAATAGATGAATTAGCATTCCACATCTGAACTGCCAAAAAGGTAGCCCAGGTAATAAGCTTTGTGTAATGATTGGATTGCAAAGCTATGAATCTTGTCAAGGCTAGGATTTAAGGGATTTGATGTGAAAAATCTGGATTTTGGATTATGGTACTGAGTACTGAAAGTAATTCTTCTATTTTCAGAATGTTCATCATGCGGGCCAACCAATGCCTGGTGAAGAGCAGGAAGACATTGTCATGACTAGTACACAAATTAATTTATTGAATGTCAAATGTCCCTTAACTGGAAAGCCTATCACGGAACTGCAAAATCCAGTTCGTTGGTAAAATATTTTACTTCTATCTTTGACGACCAAATATTGAAGTAGTACATTAATCCTTTTGATTGTGATATTCCTGGTGCTGGCCAGGATACTGCTCTGTTTTTTGTTGTTAACCATTGAAAGGTCAATCTTAAAGGTCTAAGGAAGTTCAGAATTCAGATTTCTGGAGAACTCGTGTTTTAATTGATTTTGTGGAATCTAGCTTTCATTTAATTATTTGGCCAAGTTAGCATTGCATCTTTCTTAAAGTTAGTAAATGAGAACGCGCTCACCATTCATTTGCAGTGTCGGCATTTGTTGTGGTTTCCCATTGTCAATATGTTATCCGGTTTTTTCACTGGCATTGCAGCAAGTTTTTTGAATATGTATTTTCTATTGTCTGTATTTTATTTCATTTCAACCTCATGTTTGAACAATTGAAACCATTATAGTATTTTCTCCAAGTGATGAAGCACTTGCACGATGCATTCACAATAGCATTATTATATATTTGCCAGAGGTGCATTCTTTTTATGCTTTCTCTTTATCTTCATGATTCTTAACACTTCTATCCTTCATTATGCAGTATGGATTGCAAGCATATCTACGAGAAAAGTGCACTAACACATTACATACAGAAGAAGCCATCACCAAAATGCCCTGTTGCAGGTAAACTAATACACCATTAATCTTTATTTTTCGTGTTAATTATTATTTTCTTCTTTCTTTTGTTCATCTGTTCATTTGTAATTTTCAGGTTGTCCCAGAGTTCTAATAGCAACACGTGTGGTATGTGATCCTCTGCTTCTCGTTGAAATTGACGAGATGCGCTCTGTAGAAGATCCAACAGAAGCTACCATGGTAGAGGACTTCACACTAGAAGATGAGGAATAGAGGGGCATATCAGCATTAGATACCATGGTAGAAGACTTCACACTAGAAGATGAGGAATAGAGGGGCATATCAGCATTAGATACCATGGTAGAAGACTTCACACTAGAAGATGAGGAATAGAGGGGCATATCAGCATTAGGTTATCTTTTCTTTTAGATCTTTATCTGCCTTGGTGCTGATGAAGAATTTTATCTTGAATATATTATGGTGTATATTGTATCAGGATTTTATCTAATTCTTAGTAACATTCAAGATTTCAAATGTCATACTGATACAAAACATGCTGCTCACTGGAGAAAAAGTTTTTTAACCATATTGTGTTTGCCTCTATTTGACCAGCCATAGTACTCAGAAACATCCGAAGAGTTTAACGCAGAACTGCTTTATTTTTCTTCATTTACCATTTGATTTGTTTCTTTTTGAACTAAATATCATTTTTTTGGATTGGTGGGATGATTTGTTTCCAATTTTGTTCTCTTAGGCCAATAAATGATCTCCGTTGTAAACGAAATATAAGGGTATGTTTGAATATAAGAGGGGAAGGAAAGGGAGGGGATGGGAAGATAATGGGAGGGAAGGGAATGAAAGGTAAAAATTTTTACCCTCCATTCAACCCCAATTTGGGATAATAATTTTTAGTTAGTTAGGAGGGGAAATGAGGTTAATTTTTAATTTTTCCTTCCAAAAAATTATTATCCAAACAAGGTTACTTATTACCCTTTCCTCCATTACCCTCAATCCAAACACACCATAAAGGTATTTGTTTGTTTAGGACTCTGATTCCTTTTATCATAATGAGATTAAATTATCGATGAAATGTATCAATGCTCTTGGGATAGTATTAGCCTCATTCTGTAATTAACAATTTAACAGCTTAAACACCTAAAAGCTACTGTCTTTAAACTTCCTATCGTAACCTCTCAATGAGAAATTACGGCTGGAGAATTCCCAGCACCCCTGCTGCCCTAGTTCTGCGCTTAAACTTCTTGATGAGTGATTCGTAATAATATTTAACCATGATTAAAAGTTTGTGAATTGCCTAAAATGAAACTAGCATTTAAAATGTAGAATGGTCCTAGTCCTTAAACCAAAGAAATATTTACAAAGGATCTCTGCATGGAAATGTGGGGCACACAGCTAAAAACCATATTGCTGCAGATTCACTACTGACATGCATTGCAAGAAATAGTTAATAGCAACAAAATTTCCATGAGTTTATAGCAGGAGAATGATTAAATGATGAAAACAAAACATCGAATTCAAAGTCTGATACACTTGCAGTGTTAAAATAAAATATTGAAGATGTTAATCCGATAGCAAAACATCGAATTCAAAGTTTGATACAGTTGCAATTTTAAAATCATGTTAATCCAATACGAGACAGCTGACTTTAGTTCTGTAGCATTTAGTTTTCTACAGCATCACAAAACCGAGTGAATCCTAGAATTTCATCGGTATCCTATGCATGTCTCAGAATATCTGAACTGAAGCAATCGGAAACAACATTTGCAGTCATGGACCAAAGCTAGTGCTACCCATCTGAGATGCAAACTAACTCAATATGGACCAGTAGATCTTCTTACCTGTCTTGACTCCTGGTCCAAAAGATAGTCACTACCAAATAATATCTCAGGGTCCATCAAGGATTAAGAGACCAATGATTCCTTTTCAGTAATAGATGGAAGGAAAAGATTCCTAAAATGGTGTCACACACAGTGCATAAAGGGCACTTGCTTCACTAGAACTATGGCCTACACTTTTAGCAGGTATCTGAGACTTGGAAATGGAGAAAGCATCGTCAAGATTTACCTCAGCTGAAGTAGGGGAGACCTGCAGAGTCTTATCCACCAGATTTGCTACGGGCATCCTTTCAGTCAAAGAGAAACCAAAAAGTTTGCAACCATTGTGACCGGCATTCAGACTGATCTCTAACTGCTCACTAGTCAATCTGGGACCTCGGAGTTCCGCAATTGTGTCCTTGTTATTATCGGCTTGCCGTTCAGCATAAGGAAGCTGACATGGTCTTGCAGCTTTCCTGCTCAACACATGTGAGCAATTGAATGAAGAAAAGCCGGTGGAACCATCAACAATATCCCTGTCATTAATGGTGTGCATAGCCTGTGGACATGAGAGTTTTGAAATTCCTTCTTGAAACATTAGCACCGAGGATGGGGATGATTGTTGAACTGATGGTATAGATGGCTGAACATGTGCACCATAACCTTGAAATGCTGCAGGCAGTCTGTTTCCAGCAAAAGTATTGAATGGACCATATCCATCCTTTCTTGAATGAGCATCAAATACCACCCCAAGACGTGGCGGATATTTTGCGAAAATTTCTTGACCTTGCAAGACCTCTGGTAATCTAACAGATTCATCAAAGCTCGTGCAATGGAAGGAAAAATTGGATCTCTGTAATGGGAATCCAATCCTACTTCCTGAACTACCTATTTCACTGATATTTGCAGCAGTGGAACATCCCTTCTCTTCTATGTATTGAGCCTGAACTTCAGATGTCTGAGAATTTGGCAGATGAACACCACTGAAGGGAGTTCCGAATCCTGTAATTTCTTGACCTTGCAAGACCTTGTGGAACCTTGCAGATTCCATGAAGTCTGGATGAACATCAGATGCCTGAGAAGTTGGCAGACGAACACCGTTGAAGGGATTTCCGAATCCTGTAAATTCTTGACCTTGCAAGACCTTGTGGAACCTTGCAGATTCCCCCAAGTCTGAGCATCCACTTCCATCTGGAAACAAATTTATATTAGTAATTAAATGTGAAATGAAAAATATTTGATTAACAGTTGGTGAATAACCATTTCTGCAGTACATCAACATACTTGGAAATGGGAAATCTGAACTAGCAGATGAGACCAAGGTTTTGGCTCTCTTTGAACCCATCACTGTCAACCCGCTGGGTCCTAAAACTGAAACAGTTGGCTCGATCTCCCATGGACAGACCCTGTTCTGTCGATTACCTTCCAAATGATCATCCCATTTCACCTGTAAAAAGATAAAGGATAGACTCAAAGCAATCAGAAAGGATATGTAATAAATATGAAACCATTGTATTTCTGAGATGCAAATAACTTATCCTATTATCAGACCACATCAGGGGGATATTATCACCGAAATCATGAGAGCCACAAAATCAATTCTGCATGTACTCTTGTAGATTGGTGATTGGTTGAGAACGTTAATTTTATTTACGAGAAAAAACAATTTTCAGAGGATTATGTTTTCTTATATGAAATTTTGTTTCTGAGACGCAAATAGATATCCAATCATCAGACTCATATCGGTGAAATATATTTTCACCAAAATTATGATTATCAAAAATCAAGTTCTGCAAGGACACTTGACAGATTGTTTAAAAACTTCAATTTTCACTTGCGGGAACAAACTACAAAGGTCCTCAGAGGATTATATTTTCATGGATATCCCGACTTTTCTATTGTAATCGGCCTCTGAAATACTTAAAAAGGAATTTTACATGCACTACCCCTTTCATTTGTTTGATACAGTTCTTCATGAAAGAACTACACTAGTGCACAATGTCTTTAACTATATAGTGTCAAAACAAACAATACAGGTGAAAAGCTGAAATACAATACCAACTCTCGTCAGCCCTACATAACCGATCTGAAATATTTCCAAGTCTCAAAATAGTGTATTAGCTAACTTATGCTATATTCATGACAAAAGTTCACAGCTCTCTGAACTGTTGCACATCATGTAAACTAAGCAGAAAGGGAAACTGTTGTAAAGCTGGACATAGATATAAAGAAGGTTCAAGTATCAGGATAAGAATCACACTAGTTTAAATATGCCTGAATATTTGTTCATCTAAAGTATTATAAAGGATTTATTCTGATTAAAAAAATGTTATGCCAGAAAATTATTCCATGAAAAGAATCTTGAGTAAACAAAAACTTCTTTGGGACAAATGATACAATGAGATTCGTTGAAAAGCTTACCAAGAGGCATTTCCATCTTGAGTTAGGCCAACTTATGGGGTCCTTGTCGCCCACCCCTGTTATTAATCCTGTTAGCCTACACAACAAAACTGAATAAATGTACCGACTCTTGAGATAAGATGTTCATTCTTTTGGGTTCTGAATGACCAAACCTCTTCTCTGTTGTATCTTCACTTTTACAGTGCATCCTAAACCTCATTCCAACAGAAAAAGAATACTTTAAGCACTTGGCAAACTTCCGATAAGGAACTACGAATTCAGATGAGCTTGCCCTGCTATATATAGATGATGAATTAGATTATGCAATAACGACAAACATCTCATTAGACATTACTGTATCTTGCAGATGATTATGCAATAATAACTAACACGCTGAGCCCAAATTCCTATAACAGTTACAAGAATATAATTTTCGTCCACGCTCCAAATGATGAATGAATGGGTTAAAGTATTTTAGCACCACTTTCAGCTATTAAAGAAGTTAAAATAGAATTTAATGTTTTAATAAAGTTCACATACCTTGGATTGTAATATATATGGAACACACTATTTGCAGTAACAGAATTAACAACAATAGTCAGTATACTTGGATATGAACTTCCATTAGCAAGTGCTGGAAGTGAAACATTGGCTTTCAATTGTGCTGCTCTCCTAACTCCCAACCTGAGTTCACCATCATTACCCCTGTATACAGAATAGTCAATGACCAGAATGTTTTCCATGTATAATCAGCTTCCATGATATGAAATGCCTACCGAAGAAAGAGAACTGCATCACCCGAAGTGAGCTTCTTCCTATTTACAAATGCACTCCATCCAGTAGTAAGCAGATGCCTCCGTGGTTGACCTATAAATTGACCAAATTAAATATTTATCAGAAGAAACTTTTTACTTGGTTATGTCAATGGCTAATTGATAGAATCATTTAAAATTACAAATTCTAACAATTTACTTAACTGAAGGCCAATGATCTTTCAAATATTGGATGAAGTTTTAGAAGAATTAATTTCTAGCATATACTTTTGTTTCTCATCAGAATTGGTCATCAGTATGTTTGCAATAGCTTTTTCCTAAAAGCTTTTCAGTGAAGTCTACATCAAGTGATATGCAGTAGGATAGAATATACTTTCCAAAATGAGTGTTGCAAATTATCATCACAGGATAGTGGAACCTAAAACTTTTCAGACAAATATTTCAAATGTAAAACCTCCATTTTCTGAAGAAAAAACATGTTATTTCAGATGTATAAATTTTAGTTTTCTGGATGTGATATCATTGTGCCACATAAAAGTTGGAAGGCTGTACACATGCATATTACAAACTTTATGCTAAATCATCGCATCAATATTCTTCCCAAAAGTGTGTCTGTGGCATCAACTAAGAGGTTCAGTTCAATTGATGTACCTCTATAAATATGCCGAAACCTCCACTCCGAGCCATGCAAGTCTTTTGCAATAAGCTCTTGAGAAGGCCTCTGTTGCTTATAGTCCTAAGGGTATCAGAAAATTTCCATGAGTGCTTCAATGTCACAATCTAATTTTTCAAATTCCACAAACTTTCAAACCCTGGAATAACACAAATTAGCTTTTCAATTACCAGCGGAGGGAAGCAATCTTCAGCAGCTCGACGAGGCACAGAGAACCCTCCATGGGTACTAGTGTCAGAGGCAGTGAGGGTCTTGCAAAACATATGGGGGACTCCGGTCCTATTGATCCCTTCGTCTTCTTCCACCTTCATGCTTTCCTCAATCTCCCCATTCTGCATCCTTCGCTGTACTTCCTGAGCCAAGAAGTGTGTGCCCAAACCAAAACCATCATTAAGAAAACCAACCAACAAGCGAAGAAAACAACTAATAATACAGTTTTGTCATACTGGAGCATCTAGAAATTGATCATGGAGCTTGATGCAGTCTGAATTTTAACCATCAAGGTCACAATATAAGCAAAGACAAACTTTACGGAGCCTATCGAAGAATCTAATAGTCCATGGAATTGGCAACCAAAAACAGTTAAAGACCGAATAAGCATTACAGCTTTATGTCACGGTTTTGTATATTGAGTTATCAAGAACTTGATGCATCATAAAGAGTAAATAATCAAGATCACATTTTTAGAGCAAAGCCAAGATTTGCATAACATTTCCAGATAAAAGGACCAAAGAATCCATAGATTTAGTAAGGCAAAAGCGCCAATAGAAGCCAAACCTCTTTTTCAGCAGCAAGAGAGAGCTGAATATAGACCTCTTCAGTAGCCGCATCAGCCTGCGTCCAACGAAATCATCCCTAAATTATGTAAGTAATCTACCTTGAAGTACCTAACGGAGATGGAAGGACAGAACAATGAGGGATACAAACATGAAGCTTGACATCAACCACGCGACAGAACACATGGGGCGGCATAACGTGGCGGGGAAGGCCTCCGCAGCCAGGGCCGCCGCCGGTTTCGCCCAGCTGCTCCAGATGGCCCTGTGGCAAGTAAACCATCAGGCTCCCCTTCTTGGGCAGCGATACCAACGGTCCGGCGCACGCGTGCCACAGTTCCAGGCACACTGACGAAGGCGATGACACCGCCGCAGCAGTAGCAGTAACAGACGGCAGGCCGTTGCGGTCCGCCGCCTCGTCCTCCTCTTCCTCCTCGATGGTGTTCAAATCTATCCCCATTTCCTCAGGATCCAGGGAAACAAATGAATCAGCAAGTAAAGATCCGAGTTTTTCCGAGCAAGGGATACAACTGTCTGGGAGAAGTGAGCATGACGGTGATGGCTATAAAGAAGACTGAACCGAGCAGCAGAACAGAACAGAACAGAACAGAACAGAGAGGCCCCAACCACACAGCAAAACAACAGCGAAAGACGGATGGAGAAAGGCTTCAGCTTTTTCTTAGTTGCCTGTTTTCGTGTTTTTGTTTGCTCCTTGGGGTGCCTAAAAAGACTTCAACTTTGCTCAAATGAGTGGCTTCTCTTCCGTACCCTTGCTTCCAACTGTAAGCTCTGTTATATTGCTCCGTGTCTCCCCCATACAAAGCCCACGAAACTATATATGCTTTCGAATCTTTGCTGCTGCCGCTGGCGCTGTGTTTCCTGTGGTCGTATTTGCCGTGACCGCTGAGCGCATGGCTTCGTATCAATAGTTCTCCATATTCATTCATGTACAGAGGCGGTGTGGCTCAGTAAAGTTTCACTTTCTCCTCGCTTTTATCGGTGGCACTGTGCTACTGCCGCTGCCAAGTCGCAGCCGAAGCAGATGCTGCAACTGCACCTTTGCTGCAGAGAGAGAGAGAGAGAGAGAGAGAGAGAGAGAGAGAGAGAGAGAGAGAGAAACAGGTATTCTTCGCTGCCTTTTAGAAGATTGGGATATGGTATGGGGAAGCATTTTTATTGGCTTTTGGACGGCTTCCGGTGTTGGGATCTAATGGTATTAACATTACTATTTTTTCTATTATCATATTAATTTTTGTTTTGCTTTCTTATGTCCTTTGGTTCGACAATAGGAAAAGAAAATTAGGAAAAAGAAAATGAGGATAAATATGAAAATATCTTTTTTTTTTAAAAGAGAGTGATAATTTTATTTGAACAAATTTACTTAAGGTTAAAATTAAAAAATATATTTCAATAAATCTTTTCTTTTCTTATATCTTATTTTTTATTATTTTGAAACCGAAAGAAAAATGAACTATTCTAAAGAACGGAGGTGGCTTGAGGATTCTCTATTCTCCTTCCTAAAATGCAATATTAACCTCATATTTCTTTTCTTCTCTTTCCACCTCCTATCATTTTCATTAGTCTAATTACCAAAAAGAGGGGATCAGCCAATACCACTTCAATGAAATTGATATTATTTTCGATATTATTAATCTCACTGATTTAATATTCGACTAAGAACAAAAAGAATATTTTTTTACTATCTTAAAATTTAAATTTAAAATTATTAATTTATATATAAAATATAATTATTCTATTTTGTCAATTAAATTTATCATATATTCATATTTTTTATTGTCATCTCATTATTTGCGGCGTCGATTTCTCGATTCACATGGTACTAATAATTATGTGCATTGACTACTCACAAATTAAAATTTTGATTCATCATCAAATTTGATTAATTTAATTTTTATTTTAAATTATATATCTAATTATAATAGATGAGATTTTTAATAAAATATTATGTATATAAATAAAGCTTCCTTGATATTATCCATTCATATTTCTTGGTCTTAGCCGTGATTTCTTTTGCTAGGATTTCTTTAATACTTTGTTTGCAAACATCAGATGACAAGACGTAGAACCGTTGTGCTTTGCTTTTGCCCCCGGGCGATGCGTTTATTATTGCTGCCTGTAGCCTTTAGCTGCTTTGCCTGCGCCTGCCACTGACTGCGCCAACCCCACTACTCCATTTCTTACCTCCTCCCACCACCAACAGCAACTCCGTACTCTTGTAATAACGCCGTAGCTTTTATGACTTCTGCATGGTTGTGTCCATCTCATTCATTCACATCTATCAGCAAACACAGCATATATATATATCTCGCCGAAGAACGTCTGATAGATGCCTTTGTAAGGGAGAAATGAACAGGAGGAGGGACTTTGGACGTGGCTTTTTGCCTCACTGCACAAATTTTTGCATGATCAGAAATATAAAAAGGATATTTATTTCTCAGGGAACATGCCAAAACTTGGATATGGAGCTGGGTAGAAAGATCTAGTCTAATAAGACAGCAACAGTATTATATGCTTGTGAGTCAGAGATGCTTGCCAATGTTGGCTCATGAAGGATTTGTCTGCCCTGGGCGTTTGGGTTTCACAAACATTAATTTGAGTACTTAACTAAGGTTACTAATATTTTCGTTGGTCGAGCTCCATCGGTGATGCCAACTGATCAAGCCTCAAGTGCTAGTTAATACGTTTCAGAGCTCTCCCGCTCTCATGCATGGTTGCATCAATGACTGCTCAGAGAAAAAAAAAGGAAAAGAAAAGAAAAGTTGCAGGTGTAAGTAAAACAGTACATGCATGAGTAGATCATGGCCACCACGAACGTACACCGTTAAACGATCAGACGTAGTTCCAATTGAATTGATTGACTCCTCAATTATTGCTGGTGAATCGAGTTGTGATCTCACGATGGCAAACTACGTACCTCTTTTAAGATCATGAATTGAAAGAGGTCCCAAAGGCGAAGTACATGAGTAGTCATATCGGTCAAGAGTCATCAGTTAAAAAGCAGCAGACGCCGCTGCATGCGTTGAGCTTACGTTGTATTAATGGGGTCTCAAAATCAATTTTTTGAAGAAAAATTAATAATAATGAAGAGGTCATAAACACTTTATTACTTCAACTTTAAACTTTTCAAGTTAAATTAATCAACAATGAATCCTTATACACATATAGATGAGCTTGTGACATCTCAATATATCTTTCTTTTCTTTTTTTTTATTTCTTTTTTTCTTTTTTGGGTGTGGGGGTGTGTGAGGAAGCGGTGGTGGTTCAGATATCTAATTCTTTCTTTCAGTCTATACACTTAAAATCTCTTTGCCCACTAACATTTATATAATTGGGATTCCTACTGATGAAGATGAACTAAAAAGACAAGAATTAATTATATATCTATCTGTTTAATAAACACAAGAACT
This sequence comes from Pontederia paniculata, assembly GCA_001647135.1. Taxonomy (NCBI): domain Eukaryota; kingdom Viridiplantae; phylum Streptophyta; class Magnoliopsida; order Commelinales; family Pontederiaceae; genus Pontederia; species Pontederia paniculata. Next base: position 18,204 of record LTAE01004720.1, on the reverse strand, counting down.
CAATTACTGCCTATGATCGAGACTTGACCCTGTAGACTGCTGACCACTAACAATTGAACATGGATGCATGCAATCACATGCGACAGTCATATTGGGAGGGCCTTCTCAGTTTAAGTGCAAGGGCCCCCGAGTCAGTATGACTTGTCTCTATCTATCAATGCTTTGCATGGCTCCATATTGCAAGCCCCATATGACCCCATATGCACATGGTTCATGCATATGGAATCATTCTAATGATAACTATCACATATTTTAGAATACCTTCAAGATACGTATTCCCTTTTATAGGTCATGTATCCTAATCATACATGCATGTCCATGGTCACTTGAGATAAACCCTAGAAAACCCCCCGGATAAACCGGAAAAAAACACCTGCTTTATCTTCCACTAGGAAACAAAAGGTCCAGAGGCTCAAATAGATTCTTCCTTCTGTAGAAGAAGACACGCGGTTGGTAGTGCCTGACATCTTTAGATCTCACTGCTATATATTTTGCCTCATGTATTTTTAAGCTTCCTGTGATCTCCTCCACCACCCTGTGCCTTTGCCTCAAATCTTAGCTGGCCAATGCTCCCTTCCAACCAGCCAACTGCACCATCTCATGACCCAACTAATTAACCCCCGTGAGTCCCACTGTCCGAAGCAAAAAAATCCACCTCTTTCAATTCCACCAGCCTTTGAGCTTTTGTTCCATTTTACAGGTGTAGATTGATCTTTTTTACTTTGATACTATTCGTGTTGTACTTCGGGTTACGGATGAAGCCATGAAAAGGGAACTAGCCTGAGCATAGTAAATATGAAGGATATCTCAAGGTGTGATATGTGGAAGAGAGATGAATGAAATGATCACATGCAGGTGCATGCATGGGGTAGATCAGGAGTAGGGTTACATCTGTGTCCACCACCATCACCACCACAAGTCATGGCAGGCAAAGGGGGGCTTCACTTCACTCCTCATGTCATGAATCATCATGGCGGGTGGGGAGCACAACAACAACCCCAGTCAAATTTAGACGTCTTGCAAGAACGCAAGAGGGGCCCTAAAACCAGATGGTGAAGTGAAGTGTGGTGTCCTTTGTTGTCTCTGCTCTGTTGGCTTTGTGCTTTATGTCTCCCCTCTTCTAGTGGAGGCAACGCCTCTTGGGTGGACCCTTCATGGTTTTTTTTTTTCATCTTTTTTTCTATTATGAGATTTCAATCAGTTTATATATATAGATCCTTCAAGGTTTTGCTTTTGTTTTTGATCGAAAGATCCTTCAGGCTTTGATGAAAAATAGTCACAAAGCAACCAAAAGCATAGATGAGCAATCCAAAAAGTAATATATTTACTTACTTTTGCTTTTGTTAATTAAGAATATGAATTTTCGTAGATTTGAACATCCTACTAGTATTAGGTTATATAGTAACTATTTTATATCAAGATAAAAAAGTCAAAACATATGGATATGTAAGATATTTGACTTATCGAGATGCATTGTAACTCCCCACATTTCATTCCCAAATTTTATTTCTAGATTTTATCTCTTCAAAAAGTTAATCTTCTTAAATTTTATCTTCTCCAAAGATATCTTCAGAACTAAAAATTAAAAATCAGAATCTTAGTTATTTTAAAATTCGAAATCCTAATTGATTTAAAAATTCAAAGATATTCAATGAACCTGTAATCTTGGATTATAAATATTTTCTCCCAAAAATTATATTTTTCCCCTAGCTAGCCCTAGTCTTCTTCTCCTTGTGCCCTTGCTCAAAGGATCTCAAGATGAGGCTTGAAGTTCTCTCTTCTATTGGTTGGATGATCATCTCCTAATCGGGAGAAAGCTGCAGAAGAAGAATCGCCGCAAGGAAACACAAGAAAAGTTAAGATCGAACGGGACATCAAGCATATGGGCTAACAGATGTGTATTTGCCGATCACCTGTAGATCTAGGTTTCATATCATTGATCATGTCTTAGGGTTCTCCAGATTTTTCATAATCCTTTGATTATTTTCTCTCATGATTAAGATCTTATTTTTATCTACTTGTATGTCATCCTTGATCATGGCATTACTCCTATTTCGAATTTGGATTATCGTGTTCCAAAACCTAGTTTTCATGTCGTCCTTTTATCCAAAATTATATTGTTTCGTCTTTTGGTTTTCTCATATTAACGAATGTAATAGGATAGACTAGAATCGAACGCGAATCAAAAGAATCTCTGTACCGTTACGGTCGTGACACTAGAGTCACGACCCGTGTAGAATAGAATCGAAAGAATTCTCTGTACCATTACGGCCGTGACACCGGAATCACGACCCGTGATGAAGAAACTCACGATCGTACACCCTATTTACGGCCCATGACGTTTAGTCTAGGTGTTATATCGTGTTCGACTTCGACCACGATATCAATGTCATGGTCGTGATGTCAACGTTCACGGTCGTAAAATCATAGTCACGACCCGTGACGCTACGATCATGATCGTGATGCCAGAGTCACGGTCCGTGATCGATATGCGTGTACCATCATAATGTGGCTAAGGTCGTGATGACAGAGTCACGATCGTGAACCCTACACGATCGTGATGCCAAGTCAAGTGTGACTACTCACGGCCTATAACACCATGTTACGGCTCGTAAACATCGATGTGTGAAGAACTACCTTCGACCATGGTCATGATACCCATGTCACAAACCATGACGAACATAATTAAACTCCAATCACAGTCGTGACTCATAAATCACGGTCGTGACTCGTGAGTCATGATCGAAGAAGTAAAAGTGACCATGTTCGTGTAGGATCTGGATGGCACCAAGAGGGGGGGGGGGGGAAT
>LTAE01004719.1:14858-31183 GCA_001647135.1 Pontederia paniculata | reverse complement strand
TATATATATATATATATATATATACACACACACCTTAATCAATTGCATAATTTCTATTTGAGACACATGAAAATATACTGAAAAAGGAACTATATATGCATTTCAAATAGGAAACCATTTTTTTCCTTCATGTCTTGTCTTTTAATTTTCGGTCAAGGAGGATGTTATTTTTCGTTCTCCAAAATTTTCCTTGATAATTGTTTTTAACAAAATAGAGTTTCAGGATAAGACCTCTATCCGAATCTCGAAAACATAAATGTTCGGACACCTTTGACACTTCACTCCATTAGTCAAATAATTATCCCTCAATACAAATGGTAAAAAAAATAACATCTTTGTGATATTATATGTATATTAGTTGGAAGCTAACTTTGCTTATTTGAACAGTATTGCTAGCTGGACATGCCATTCTCTCTCCTCTTTGATCTCAGTATCTCACACACACTATATATGTGCAAGAGGTGCACTGAGCCACTGACAACTAGAAGTGGCCTTAGTTCTTCAATTAGCTTGCCAACTAGATACATACAGTTCGATCGAATTAAGGAGTGGAGGAGTTCTCAAGGAAGTCTATAGCTCCAAATTGTTGCCATAACTTGCAGACAGCAGCAATATATTTTTGAGGCATATATGCATGCAGTGATATCTTAAGCTTCAAAACTTTGTATAATTGAGATGGAAAAATGGGAGGAGCCACCGTTAACTCACGACGACAACGAAGAATTCCTCCGAATCCTTAGAGAAAGAAAACGCAAGTACGTACATGCATGCACTATAGATTTCTCATTTTCCTCTTTCAAGTGTATTTCTACACCTCCTTTTCATCTTGCATAATTCCCTCCCTTCTTTGTTTCTTTTATGTTTCTTTGCATAAACTTTATTCAAAGTTGTTTTTTTCTTTTTCTTCTGTTTGTTTCTATTTTGTATCGGAAATCATTTTTTAAAAAAATTAAGGTTAAGATTTTTTTTCTCTCTTAGAATTGTCATTTTCACCGCCACATGTTTCTAAATTATTGGGATTTAATTTGTTGAGTTTTAAATTAGAATTCAATGCATTTTATGCGTGTAAAGTTCATTATTCTAAAAATTTAAGGGACATCTCTATTCTCTTTCAACTGCGACGATTTTGAGATGGAGAAAATTAGTGTGTAAAATAATCAAATTTAGTAAAGAAAAGGAAACCTATTACAACACTTTTTGAAGTCATTGTTCGTAAAAAAATGAATTTCGTTTTATTCAAACTAAAACTATTATTTAACACATATTTTTTTAAAGAAAGTAGATTCACGCATTCCTTGAGATATTAAATTATCAATAAAGTATTAACCTTTTCATCTCCCACATAAAAATGAGATTTAAGTTGCTAATAATAAGTTATCAAAATGAAATGTACATTTAAATAGTTTTCTTTTGATAAGTAAATTAAACTTGTAAAAAAGAACTATCTTTTTTGGATAAAAAAAATATTCCCGTTAATTTTCTTTATTTACGTTTTCAAGAGGACAAAAGATCACTTTTCTTTATATTTAATAATTATCTGATAAACACATAAAATTTTTTTCTAAACTTCAAATTTTTAGAAGTTATTTGTTTATAAATGGTATTTTCATCAACATATTTATGTTAGGTTGGGAATTGAAGAAGCAAAAGTGGAGGTCCGATTCGAGAACTTGAGCGTGGAAGCGGAGGTGCATGTGGGTCGCAGGGCTCTTCCAACCCTCTTCAATGTTTGCATCAGTACATTGCAGGTATTATGATCACAAATCTTGTCGCATATACATGCATATATAATAATGCATCTCTCCCCACTATAATTAATAATACACTATATTTAATGCTAGATTCGTTTGAGAAACAACTTGCTTTACAATTATTACAATAATAATATATGTATATGGTTTAATTATTAATTACTTAACAGAAGAGAATTTAAGTACAATGTTCCATAGTTTCTACTGTTGTTGCATGGTCTACTATTTGACCCCTTGATGTAAGTGATGCAATGCATTGGTGCATACTTCATTTTAAAAATGTAAAATAACAAAAAAAAAGAAAAGAATGAGAAAATGATTGCATATATATATATATATATATATATATATTTATATATATCATTCATTGTTAATTAAATGAATATTTAATAAGTTCTAATGGTTCAAATATTTTTCTTAATGTAAAATAAGTAATTGCTTCATCGATTTCTTCTTCTTTTTTTCCTTTATAATGTAAGGTTAACATGCATGTTTGCATAGGAAAATAAATAAGCGATAGTGCGGCATAAAATCTTATATGATAAGAATTGAACTTGAAATGTTTTTTTTTTGTTTATGAATGAACTATTTGCATCACGATCACCTTCTCCGAGTCAATATTTTAGTTATGGTTCAAGTTGAATTCTTACACGATCAATTTTTTTTTATCTAAAATTATCATTACAATGAGAGATTTACTTAAAATAATACTGAATGAAATTCGACGTAATACGAATATTAACATCGAGAAAAAAATATACTTGTCGACTGAACAACACAAATAGTGGACATTTGAGCCATGAACATCCAGATGTATGAATTCTTAGGGTATCTAATTGTTATCAAAAATTAAATTGAACTATTGCAGGGATTTAATGACGACATATGTGTAATTGCTGTAACTGTTAGAATTATTTTATTTATAGTGAGAACAACCAGGAACAAAGTGAAAATTAGGAATTGAACAAATTAGATGTTTCAACAGTACCAAATAATTAGGTTTTGAATTTAATGAAGTATGAAAAAGTAGCTATCTTAATAGTGGATCCCTCTGCTGGCCAAGACCCCCCTTTCTGTCGGTTGTACCCTTGAAATCTAATAACTTCAAAACATAATGAAATACCCCACTTTCTAAAATTTAACAAAATTAATATGCCAAATATATCAAGCTAAAAAATTTAAGGTTACCTATAAAACTTATTTTCCGTGTATACTCTTGGAGTAAAATAGGTAATCACTTCATCCTGAACTTTTGTTTTACTTCATTCAGGCTCCAATTTACATTTTTTTCTATTTATTAACATATGATTTTTTTAATATTGTTTGAAATGAAAATGAAATAAAAAAGTTACACTTTAAAGACAAAAACTTTTTGTTATCCTTTACTTTTTTATAATGATGAAAGGTACGAGTAAAATTTGATAAATAAAATTATTTCACCATGAGATAAGGAAATATTTTTGGGTATAAATGAATAAGTAAAGGAAAATGATACACGCTCGTAATACTCATATATTTAATTACCTCAAAAAGTTATTAAAATTGTTATAGCTAGGTGCCATTGTGAGAGGTTAGGAGAATTTATTAGACAGATGATCAGTAAAATCAATAAGTAAAACTTTCTTAGTTCAGTAGAGGCAACGAGAGTTTTTTTTTCCTCAATCATTTATGCAAAAGCCATGACACTTCACAAGAGGAAAGTAAAGTAACATGTATAAAATTTAGCATAAAATGGTCTCAATTACAATTTTGATGTTGAAAGCAGAAATATTAAAAGGGAAAAAAGGAGGTGTAGTGTAGTTAATACTATTATTATTATTATTATTATTATTATTATTATTATTATTATTATTATTATTATTATTATTATTATTATTATTATTATTTGATGAACAATATTCTTCTCTAAAAAATAAAGAAACATAGATTCTTTTCTTTATATGTAAGAGAGTTCAAATTAGCTGAGCGGGAAGCTAATCTGCTTTTAAAAAACTAAACACAAAACAATAATAATAATTGAATAAAATAAGAAGGCATGATAAAAAGAAGTTAAATGACGTTAAGGTTCTCGGTTAAATAGATTATTAATTGGAATAAATCAGAAGAGCTTGTTGTTTTATATGGATAAATCAAATTTGATTCGTCTTGATTCTCCTGTCAAAGGCATGCCATGTAGGAATTGAACCTATTTATTTGCATGTTATGTCTTAAATGTTATTGTTATAGGAATTATTATTATATGTTAATATTCCCATTCGACATGTATCATTATGTTGTTCTTTTTTTAGAGTAAAAAGTGTGAGGGGTCACTAATATTTGATAAAATTATGATGTGGACAATGGCGGAGCCATAAATATTTTATAGTGGGTTTACTTTCATTTCAATAGTATAAAACATGTTGACATACTTCATCTATGTTATTTTTTATTTCATTTTCTAAAATCTTATGCATCACCTTCACTTCGACTTTCAATATTAATTTTAAAAAGATAATAACATAAGCAAAATATTGCATCTTTTGTAATATCATTTTCTAACCAATTGAAATATTGGTTGAACTAGTCAGGATTAAATCTGCATAATTTATAACTATTTTTTATTTGAGGAAAAGTATAATTTCTAGTTTGGAATGATTATCTTGAATAAGATCTCTTATTTATTATTTTTTTATCATTAGAATGATAAGTTGAAATTTTCTTCTTTCTCCGGGATATGTAGAAAGAGTACTTAAAGCAATTCGACTTTGTTTTAGAATATCCTAACTTATGTATTTTCACAATATATTTTTATTTCACTTCCTTTCGGCATGAAGTAAATTTTCTGATGGAGATGATCTTCGCCACCATAACGAACTATAAAAAAATATAACTCATATTCAATGTATATTAATAAAATATGTCTACTAAAAATAGAATAAAAAAAATTAAACAAACAAATTTATGTTAAGAAAATAAATTATTCATGATAAACAATTTGATGAAAAATAATAATATCAAAAAATTGTACCAAAAATATATTGAGTTTTGGATATATATATTATATATTTTTAAAAGAAAAATATATGTACATTAGTAATAATTTACATGAAATTGCAAAAGAAAAAAAAAGAATTTTATTATTCGAGAAAAAATGCAAATAATTTGGATATAAATTGTTATTGTAGGACAAAAAAATAATATAAAACATACCTGTTTGGGGAACACCTTGAATATTTTTGATAGAAAAAAAATTATATCAAGATTGAATAGCTTGAAAGAAAAAAAAAAATCTATGATGGTTGAAAAGAAAAAAAATGTTAGTTAAATAGAAGATTGTGATGAGATATTTTGGGTGGAATGGTACTCTTGAATGGATGAGAAAGGAGTTGAATTTGGACGAAATAACACTAAGAGTTGGATTTGAACACTGCAAGTGTAACTAAAGAGTCATCTCTTTGTCTATGGAGCAAACTTTATAGATATGTAATATCTACTTTATCAATTTTATTTTTTCAGTGGGTGCACTTGCATCCACAGGCACCTATGTGCCTCCGCCCATGGATGTGGGTCATTAATGTTCGATTTTCAAATTGTAAATCACTCAACTTTAGTTTTATTCATATTTAGATCATCCATCATACTTGAATATTAATTTTGCCGCATATGTGATGCATCAATTCACTTAAAAATAATAATTTATAATTTTATTTTATTATTAACTAATTATCATTATACTCGTAGATTTTTTTCGTGACCCTCCGGAAAATAAATTTTCACATCATCAAATCATGAAAAACTCTTGAGCCCCCACTAATTAAGTTTAGAAAGGTAAATTAATTAATAATAAAATATGGTGAATGAAAAGTGCATTGGGAAAATATTATTTTAAGTGAAATGATGCGTCACATGCTACATTTGGCAAAGTTAATTGCTAAATATGGTGAATGAAAAGTGCCTTGGGCCATTAACGTTTAGTAAACATATGTCATCTATGTGATATATGACACATCATTTCACTTTAAATAATATTTTATAATTTAATTTTATTATTATTTAATTTACCTTTCTAAACTTAATTGGTTGGGATCAAGGGCTTTTCATAATTTGATGATGTGAGAATTTATTTTTCGGAGGGCTACGAACAAAAAAAAACTACGAATATAATGATAAATTAGTTAATAATAAAATTAAATTATAAATTATTATTTTTAAGTGAGCTAATGCATCACATGCAACATGACATGTGACAGAAGTAATATTTTATGATGGATAATCTAAATATGAATAAAATTAAAATTGAGTGACCTATAATTTGAAAATCATATTCATGATCCACATCATAATTTTATCAAACACGAGTGATTCCTCATATTTTTTACTCTCTTTTTTTCTTGTCAATATCTTTTGTTTGAATGTGTTCCAGGAAGTCCCAGGAGCTTTTGGTTTGGGCACCATCAAGAGAAAGCGTGTCAAATTACTCAACAGAATTAAAGGCATAATAAGACCGTCTAGGTAAACATATATTTTAGGTTCTATGTAGGGTAAAGTTATTTGCTGCATTCCCTTCTTCAAATTAATCAACTTTGCACAACTTGGAAGATTTTACCAGAAATGCAATGCTCACTGCATGTTACCAAACATACCATAGCCAGTGAAATTTTTGTGTTGCCAGGATGACGCTTGTACTTGGACCGCCGGGATCTGGGAAGTCGACTCTACTGAAAGCCTTGTCAGGAAAACTAGACACAGGGTTGCAAGTAAGTGCAGTTGCAGGTCTTCAATGCAGCATACATGCTTTCATTACTTCACTGCATAATCCAAGTTGTTAAAAAATAGTAAAACCCAACCAGGTCCATGGAAAAATAACGTACAACGGCCAAGAACTCAGTACCTCTGCCAGTGGCCCATGCATGTCTGCATATGTCAGTCAGTATGACCTTCACCATCCTGAGATGACTGTAAGAGAGACAATTGATTTTGCAGGAAGCTTGTTTGGAGCAAGCAATGCTATTGGTAAGATGAGGCATTATATTCTTTTCTCAGCAAAATGGTAGGAATTAAGGTTTTAGCTACTTGAGGCATAAGAAAAAGTAACTCTCAATGAACATAAGGAAAAAAAAATTGTTTTGTGAAGCTTATTATAAATGGAAATTTTGACACATTCTTTATAATACTGTTGATAGCAATTCAAGAAGAAGTAGCAAAATGGTTAATCTACTGATATGTCAGGTAATACAAGTGCAAAGCATAAGATAATTACTTTTCTTTGGCGTTTCTAGAGATTTGGGGAGAAGCAATATGCAGAAAGAAGGCCACTGTCAATAAACTTGAACAAGAAACAGATGCATTTGTCAAGGTAACGATTACCTCGGTTGTCTCTATTTTCTTTCTTTCCAAGGAATCCACGTTGAATTGAAATTATGACTTGAAAATGTTATGCAGGCCACTACTTGCGGTAGAGGAAGGAATCCTATGACTAATTATGTTCTTAAGGTAATCACATTGCTGTCACAGCATATAACGTATGACAGTTGAACCACAGTACTTAGATATCTAAGTAGGCATCATGTTCCAAGTGCATCATAATCTTTTTGTTTATATGTTACCTTGTCAACAGATGATTCAATGGAATTATTCTGCAAATGTTAATATTTGTCATAAGTTCTTTTTATGTGATCATAACTGAAATTTCCACCTATTCTTATGAGTCCTTTCTTCAGTTGCTTGGCTTAAGCGAGTGTGCAGATATCATAATAGGAGATGAAATGCGAAGGGGGATTTCAGGAGGCCAAAAGAAGCGATTAACTATTGGTATGCATTAGTTGACCATACTTTGAATTGATGATGGCATAATAACCAACTCATAGTTTAAATGACTAAGATCTCACAAGAGACACTTGAGAATTTTATTTTCAGGAGTTTGCTTTATCCAAATTTGTATTTATCTATTGTCCTATGCCTTGACCTTTCTTGGAATGCTGGAAAACAATGACTGATACACTATAAACTGTTTAAAATTACACAAAAAGTGCTCTCTTTTCAGCATATCAGTTGCATTCAAATTTAGAGTTCATATGTGAGATTCTGATTGAAATGTTTTTCTTTTGAGAAATTATGACATCCATGATGTTAGTAACTAGCATCAATTCCTTTCATTTGTAAAGGTATTTCTTGTCAGGAAAGATTAAATTAATACCTGTTATTTATTTTCTATTACTTGAGAGAAGTCAACCCTATTTATCATTTTGTTTGTGTTGAATTGGTATACTGTCTAGATTTGGTAATCTGCAAGGCATATACACTGCCTCAAACAATAATGAACAGAAAAATGGGAAATGCATGCTCTAGGATCTACATCACAATCACCTGCATGCTAGTAACCAAATTGAACGACATCTCACTATGTTTTCACAGATTTTCTAGACTGCAAATTGTTTTCTGACATGAATGTACTCCATGTTATAGGTGAGATGCTAGTAAGCTTTGCAAGGAGCTTCTTCATGGATGATATTTCAACTGGTCTAGATAGCTCAACTACTTTTGAGGTTGTCACGTTTCTTAAGCAAATGACATGTCTAATGGATCTCACAATGGTCATCTCCTTACTGCAACCACCGCCTGAGACATTCGAGTTATTTGACGACATAATCCTTCTATGCGAGGGAAGAATTCTTTATCAGGGTCCTCGAGAGAGCATTGCCGACTTTTTTGAGGTCTTGGGATTCAAATGCCCTGAAAGGAAGAATTTGGCTGATTTCCTTCAAGAGGTACTTCTAAAGAGTTGTCTTTCTTTTGTTCTTCAGGACCTTTAACTCATCACATTTTTTTCTAATATTTAGAAGTGCATAAAAGTATCATTTGGTATTGGTAATGATGACTAAAGAGAGAAGTAAAGATATATGCTTACTATGTTGTTGTCATCTATTTCTTGTTTGCTAAAAGATTATATCAAGAATTCATTCAAAAGTTTGATACAACTTCTTATGAATAGGTTATTTCAGAAAAGGATCAAGCACAATATTGGATTGGTAACAAGGGGGAGTATCAGTACCTTTCGCCCGAAAAAATTGCAGAATCATTTTGTTCTGTTCATCTTGGTCTACTTCTAGAGAATGAGCTTCTAAACCCACAAAATATTTCGAAGAACAAAACATCGACATCGAACAGAAGATATATCTCAAAGTTGGAAGCTTTCAAAACATGCTTTACGAGGGAGTGGTTGCTATTCAAGCGGAATTCACCAGTGCATATCTTCAAGCTTGTGCAGTTGACATTGTTAGGAATTGTGATCATGACTCTTTTCCTCCGTACGGAATTGGAACACAGTTCCATTGTGGACGCAAACAAGTATCTGGCCGCTACCATGATAGGAGTGATAATAATCACGTTCAATGGAATGACCGAGTTGGGAATGATGGTAAGAAGACTACCCATATTTTTCAAGCAAAGGCAGATGCTATGTTTGCCTGGTTGGGCTTTGCTCTCTTCAATATTCATCCTTGGTCTTCCACTGTCACTAGTTGAGGCAGGCCTCTGGACCAGCTTAACATACTTTGTCATTGGCTTTGCACCTTCAGTAACCAGGTATTTTGGCAAGAACATGTAGCCCAGCCTTTGGTTTTTCAGATGCATTAACAAATAGATCTCAACAATTTGTTTGATTTTTTTTTCTCATGTTATTTGTATTAGGTTCTTTTTGCAGTTCCTATCATTGTTCTGCATGCATCAAGTATCGATGGGTCTTTTTCGTTTCCTTGCCCTTGTGGGTAAAACACAAGTGAAAGCAAATGTCATAAGCTCTGTAGGACTTACTGCAGTGTACATCCTCGGAGGCTATGTCATATCAAAAGGTGAGACTATTTGTTCTCTGAATGATTTTGGTTGAATTAGTTGCATCATGTCAACATCATCTTGTGTCATATATTTATATCAGATAGCATCCAGCCGTGGATGGTATGGGGATATTGGGCTTCTCCCATGAGCTATGGTCAGAATGCAGTGGCACTAAATGAATTTCTTGATGAAAGATGGAGAACGGTGAGCTCAAACCAACCACATGAGAAGTTTATCAAAATTTGATTTAAACATATATCACTTCCATGAATTTGAATTACACGAACAAGAAATTGGAAATAGACATGTTTCCATGTTGTTCACCTGTTTTGATTTCTGAAAAAATGATAGATTGTTGTATTATTTTGCTTCTTTCTATGACTTAAAAATTATATTTGGGTATTTCAGCAAAATAATCCTACTGATCTTGCTTGAACAGGAATTCCACTATGGCTTAATTGATGCTGATACTGTTGGCAAAGCTATTCTAAAAGTAAGAGGCCTACCGACAGAATCGTGTTGGTTCTGGATTTCTATTGGAGCATTAGTTGGTTTCTCGGTGATCTTTAATATACTTTGCACTTTTGCCATGGAGTTTCTCAACCGTAAGTAACTCTTTTAAAGGTCATATCATATTGTAAAACAAAGCTTCATAAACAAAATGGCTGTTGTGATCATGTTCTACATGTGCAGCTCCAAAATTTCAGCAGGCAATCATTGATGCAACATCTGAAATTGTCAAAAAGAACAAAGCTGAGAAGAGACACATGAATGGGACGACACGAAACTTTGAAATGGTGCTGCCTTTCCAGCCTCTCACCCTTGCTTTTAATCATATCAGTTATTATGTAGACATGCCTGGGGTGAGTATATCTCAACCAAAGATCAGATGTCATTAAACCCCCCATTGAATTTGCTATTAAGTAATCATATAACATTATTTTATCATCAGGAGATGAAGAAGTATGGCATCACCGGAGATAAACTTCAGCTACTGCAGGATGTCAGTGGTGTTTTCAGGCCTGGAATATTAACTGCACTCATGGGGGTTACAGGTGCAGGGAAAACCACATTGTTAGATGTTTTGGCAGGAAGGAAGACTGGAGGATATATAGAAGGCAATGTTACAATATCAGGTTATCCAAAAAGACAAGAGACATTTGCCAAAATCTCTGGGTATTGTGAGCAGTCCGACATCCACTCCCCATTTGTCACTGTTTATGAATCCTTGCAATACTCTGCAAGGCTTCGTCTACCAACAAATGTTGACACCCATACCAGAAATGTAAATCCCTTTAACTTTGCCATTTTCTAAGAATACTTGCTTGCTTGCAACTAACAATGACTGTTCTTGTTGTGCCTTAGATGTTTATAGAAGAGATAATGGATCTAGTTGAGCTAACGCCACTAAAGAATGCTATAGTGGGCTTTCCCGGAAATGGTTTGTCAGCAGAACAGAGAAAAAGGTTAACAATGGCAGTAGAGTTGGTCTCCAGTCCTTCTATCATATTCATGGATGAACCAACATCAGGTTTGGATGCTCGAGCTGCAGCAATAGTTATGAGAGCAGTTAGAAAAACTGTAGACACTGGACGAACTGTTGTGTGCACAATCCATCAGCCGAGTGTTGAAATATTTGAATCTTTCGACGAGGTAGCTGACTCTTCTCGGCACATATATGGATAGATGTTGTGGCCTTCTTAGTCAAATGAACTAATATAAGATGAAGAAAATGGAACCATAGAGGATAAGAATCTGATTTACGAATAACTTAGTGAACTATGCATCATGAATACCATATGTCAGACTAAGAATAAAGAATTGACAATGTATGAACTGTATAAAGGAATTCATATGTAGACATAAAACTATAACGCATTAGTTTAGTTTTCAAAGCAAGATTACAGCATCCACAATAATATGTTAAAGACTAAAAGGACCTAGTTGTAATGATTTTATGTTATTGTTAACAGTTACTACTAATGAAAAGAGGTGGAAAGTTGATCTATAGTGGATCTTTGGGTTCTCTATCTAAGAAGATGGTTCAGTATTTTGAGGTAACATCACCTTGAATTTGGAAACATTAACCTTGTGTGCATACAATTTCAATGGCTTTATCTCATGTTTATATGTGCAGACCATCCCTGGTGTTCCTAGGATCAAAGGAGGCCAAAATCCAGCAGCATGGATGTTAGATATCACTTCTATTGCCATGGAATACACTATCTACATGGACTACGCCGAGATCTATCGAAATTCATCTCTTCACAGGTGAGGGAAACACATCGAAATGGCTTGTCAATAGCCTGGCACAGGGTAGGAAAAATACTATGGTATTCTAATAAAGTATTTGATCCCCCAGAGAGAACTTGGAACTAGTTGATGAGCTGAGCAGACCACAACCAAATTCTGAGGACCTACATTTTCCTCCTAGATACTGGCAAAGTTATAGCTCTCAGTGCATGGCATGCTTGTGGAAACAACAGAGATCATATTGGAAAAACCCAGAATTTAATCTAGTGCGTTTCGTGACAACCATCGCAATCGCACTTCTTTTCGGTGTGGTCTTTTGGAAGATTGGCTCCAATATGTAAGTCACTACAATATGTGCTTCACACTGAGATAGCTTTTCAAGAATCTAACTCTTGTTCATCCATCAAAACAACAGTTCAAGCGAGCAAGATGTATTCAACGTACTTGGAGTCATGTATGGTTCGGCATTGTTCCAAGGATTCGTCAATACCAGTACTTTGCAACCTGTGGTGGGGATGGAGAGATTGGTAGTCTATCGAGAAAGATCAGCTGGAATGTACACTTCCATGTCCTACACCATTGCTCAGGTACTCTTAAAACTAGCTAGATTTATCAAGATATCAATGAGGATTAAGAGTCCACAGTTAACAACAGAAATTACTATTGTTGTTAATTTATTATATTTTTTTATGGAATTGTTCATTTTCTTCCACAGGTGTCGGTTGAAATTCCGTATGTCTTAGTTCAGGCGGTTATCTTTTCATGTATTGTGTATCCGATGTGTGGATTCGAAACTTCATTGGTGAAATTCCTGTGGTTCTTTTTCTTCATGTTTCTAAGCTTCACCTACTTCTCTTTATATGGGATGGCCACTACTGCACTCACTCCGGCGCCAGAAATAGCTGCACTAGTCTCTTTTTTCATCTACATATTATGGAACGTATTCTCCGGATTCATCATTTCAAGAACGGTATGCATTCAGCCTTTTTTTTTTCTCAGAATTGCATTCAACTCCTTGATCCTTACAAATGTGACTGTTTTGCAAAATTCTTGAGCTTTTTCATTGATTTCTATATGTTTCCAAAACAGTTGATACCAGTTTGGTGGAGATGGCTGTATTGGGCTGACCCTACGGCTTGGACCGTGTATGGTCTGATGTTCTCTCAATTAGGCGATCTTGATCAAGTAATTCATATACCAGGGGAATCAGATTGGACCATAAAGAATTTTCTCAGTGATTACCTTGGCTTACAAGATAACTACTTTACACTCATTGTGATCCTTCACGTTGGAGTCATTGTGCTATTTGCTTCCCTGTTTGCCTTCAGCATCAAGTATTTGAATTTTCAAAAAAGGTGACAGCAAAGAGAAAAAAAAACAAGTAAAGCAGAAGAAGTACAAGTAGCTGACCAACTTCCAGCATAGAAGAATAAGGTCTCATGGAGTAAACAATATATCATTACTGTACATATCTTTTTTTATTTGTCTAAAATGTATGCCTCACATGCAGCACAAGATGTAACACATGATATAGCAAACATTAGAGAGGGAAATGCTCATGACAAACAAAGTCTTGTATTTGAACATTCACGAATAAGATTGCAAGATCTCTACAAAATTTTATATTTGAGGGTGCAATTATATCATTCCAAAGGCACTCGAAATGATATGAGTATATTTTATTAGCAAAGTGAACATTCAAAACAGTGAATTCACAAAAAAGAAAAAATATTGACATCTTAAAATTTGTGACTAATCTTTCCTTCATCAATCTACAGTCTCATATTTATTTGTTAATATGTGGAAGTAGCGTTGTAACATTGCATATAATAAAGTTAGGAGAAGTAATTAAATGCATTAAGAAAAGAACACCATAGGAAATGGCCATTACCGATTTTGGCCGCCAAATAATGTACAACGGCCAGGGAGACTTGGGACAGGCCGAGGTTTTAGGTTGATATAAGCTTAATAAAAATAATTAAATAAATAAGAAAAAGTAACACCAACAAAAATAAACATAATATTTTTCCATAATAAATAAACACAATAGTTTAGCTCTTGCATTAATAGATCTTGGTGATGAATTCATTGAATTGGAAATTTTGATTCTTCCTCGCCAATTAATGAAATTTATATATCTGTATATATTTAGCTTTCTCTACGATGTAGTATTTTTTGTAATCTAAATTATTAAAAGGAAAGAAATATGTGTTTTTTTTTTATTTTCGCATTTACAGCATTTTTTTTTCGTAATGGAGACTAAAGGTAAAGAAAATAAAGGAATATCAAAAGTTCAATGTAGCCTTTTTTTGGGTGATAACAACCCTTATTGTCTATGCGCTCCTTTAACAATCTTAATCGTTAAAAATATTATTTATATTTATACAAGGAACATAAAATTCGGAAGTTCTTCGTTTTCAAGTTAATTATTTATCACTCATTTTTTTGTTGAAAAAGAATAATATCAAAAGTTATTTTAATAATTCATACGCTTTAATACGAAAGAGTGAATTATGATACATTATGTTTTATTAATGGTTATTTTACTAAAAATTGCAATTAAATAATGTTTTTTTTTGTTTTATATTCGCTCCCCTTCTTTCTACTCAGGACCAGGACCGGACCTAAGAAGAAAAGTTAGGAGAATTAAAATATATAAAAGTAAAGAGAAATATTAGCGTGCATACAAAATTTGTGTATGCACCGTGCTTACACACTCTGAGCCTTTGGATTAGTATCATTTTAATCCAACGATGCATATTGTTTGTGTTTTAGGTCATCAAATTGAAAGTGATATCCATCTAAATGCCCATAGTGTGTGCATGCACTGTACATACACAATTTGTGTATGCACGCTAATATGCCTCAAAAGTAAATTATAAAGATTAAAAAAAAATAAAATTTGAATCTTAAACTTTTAAATATTAATTAAAATTACTTATCCACTAAATTAATTAGGTAATGTGATATATTATTAATATTTATTTTATTTATTGACTATATATATATATATATATATATATATNTTAGGTAATGTGATATATTATTAATATTTATTTTATTTATTGACTATATATATATATATATATATATATATATATTGTATATCGAAAAATTGGAGGAGGCTGAGGTCTTTGAGTATGCCCTGCCTCTCCCTAAGATTAGTAGTTAAATTAGAAATTACTATTTTAAGTATTTCAAAATGAAACCAAGGCCATCTACATTACCATCATGCTTTCTTTCGGAATTCTATATAATTCACGTTATATCTTCTTGACGTCTCATGTCCATACTTTTAAGAATGAACAATTTCATATCTGGCATCGTATTACAAAAACTAGGCAACATACAAGCATATAATATTTTTTTTTAGATTTTACTAACTAAAATCGGAGCAAATTAAATTGTCTCAAAATAAATGTTCTAATGGTCTTTATGTAAAACTTAAATTATGATTGGTGAGATGACGAGTAATAAGTCCTTTAACTTGATACTTACACTTACATTCGTGAAGATATTTTTTCTTAGAAGCACCATTTTGGCACTTATAAATTTGTTAGAAGCATATGCAGTTGTGTTTGTCAAAGAGAAGAAAAAAATAAATATGTTCTCTAGTCTAAAGAGCACCGTGTTACTTATATTATTAATTGCAGGATATTAAATTTATAATAAATAAATTTAGAAAAAAAAATAAGAAAAAAAAATTTAATATTCATGGTAGATTAAAAAATTTACAATTTAAAAACTAAATAACATAATATTTTTACTTAATTAGAAAGCACATTCGTTAAACCATTATAAAAAATATGTAAAAATTTATTATAAGAAGAAGGTTTGTTGTCATTCACGTAATCTATTATTAGCTTTTCATCAATCTTATAAGAAAATAAGTTTTAACTTCTTTTTTTCAATAAACTTAGTGAAGCGAAAAATGCTGAACACGCAATTTGAAATGCTAGCAAGTGCACTAGTCGAACGAGTAATAAAGTGTAAGAGTAGAGTTATCGATCCCACGATGAATTATATAACTAACTAATCAGAAATTTGGGCTAATAGGAGATGACATTAACTTCAGGATGAATATTTCAGTAAATTAATAATATAAAACTATAAGTAATAATAATAATAATAATATATATATATATATAGATGATAACTAGGGGCTGGATAATACTCAATTCAAGATAGATACTCAGGATTTTGCACAGCAAGCGAATATGATATGAATAAACTATTGAATCCTCAGATGGTTAGGCAAACCTAAAGATATGAATTCCCTTAACGGGTAACTCAACTATCTTGCATTAAACAATCCAGAAAATACCCCTTAACGGGTCTATCCTCAAGAAGATAATCACAAGATGCAATAAGTTGTTTCCCTAGACTATTAAACCACCCTTAACGGGTTGACCTAACATACCACAAATGAAAACGCCCTTAATGAGTCAGATTCACAGGACACGAATTGCTTCAACTAGATAGTTAAAGATCAGTTCTACAGAATCTATG